>AFIY01000517.1:0-40191 GCA_000223825.2 Zymoseptoria passerinii SP63
ATGCATCACTCAGCGTGTGCGTGCTCGGCGTGGGAACACGTCTCTCTCCGACATCGTACCTGCGCCTGTCACACCTGTCCCACGCACGCGGCGAGGCAGCATCCCCCTGGTCTTCGACGAGGAGCGCTATCGTACGAGCACATGCAGAGCGAACAAGTGGATCTGGGCGCCTCGTATTCAGGAGCACGTTGGGCAAAGTGAAACGCTTCATTAAATCGTTGGTCTATCATCCATCATACATGCAGCGCCACGCTACGCGAGGGACTGCGCCTTGGCCATGCTGGCGTACAATCCACCTTCGGCGACCAACTCGGCGTGCGTACCGGACGCGACAACTCTTCCGCATTCAAACACGAAGATTTTGTCCACGTGCTGAATGCTGGCCAGGCGGTGAGCGACGATCACCGTGGTGCGCCCTTTGGCGGCTTCGGCGAGTGCGGCTTGGACGTGGGCCTCGCTGTGCGCGTCTAATGCAGATGTTGGCTCGTCTAGCAATAGAACGTCTGGATCGCGGACGAGAGCCCTGGCAATGGCGAGCCGCTGTTTCTGGCCTCCACTCAGTTGTGATGAGCTGCTCGATCCGCAGTCGGTGTTGTAGCCGTCTGGTAGACTGGTGATGAAGTCGTGCAAGCCGCACTTCTTGCACGCCGCGATGACTTCCTCGTCCGAGACAGTCTGGCCGGAAGGCGCTCCAAGTTTGACGTTGTAGAGAACAGAACCCGTGAAGAGGTCTGGGTCTTGAGATACCAGACCCATGTGGCTCCTCAGCTTTCTGACGTCCAGGTCGCGGATGTTGACTCCGTCGTACAGCACAGACCCAGCGGTTGTGTCGTAGAATCGTTCAATGAGTGCCACTGTCGATGACTTGCCCGCCCCAGAAGGACCAACGAACGCCACCGACTCGCCCACTGCGATGGACAGATCAATCTTGTTGAGTGACGATTGAGAGGAATTCGGGTATGTGAGGGAGACACCATCGAACCTCAGCTTAGCAACTTTTCCCTCTTGCCCACCGCCATCCACGGCCGTTTGACCGACGAGATTCGTACTCATGGAGGACGACGTCGACGAACTCTCCTTCAGGCGCTCCAAGCTGCTAGGAAGCAGAATTTGCGTCTTTGCATCCAGCAGTTTGAAGATGCTTCTCGCGGCAGTCTTCGCTCGAGCAATCTCCGGACTCAGACTGAAGAACTGACCAGCTGACTGTGCGGAGAAAAGGAGTGCCGGAAGCACGATGAAAAAGGCTGTGCTCGAGTATGTGCCATTTCGAACCTGTCTCGCTCCCCTGTGTGTTGTCAGTATCATCTGCGATCGAGGAGATTTCGGTATAACTCACCACCAATACGCCAAAGCATAGACAAAATACGTGATCGAAAAACAGAACGAGAGCAGTGTGCTGGAAAAGTAGATGAAAGTCTGGATCTCTCGATGTGGCTTCCGAAGAGCATCCTCATACTCCTCCAGCAGATGCGACTCTAGGCAGAGAGCCGTGACGGCACGACGATTGCGACACGACTCTGCGGCGAGGCCAGTAGCTTCACTGTAAGCTTCGCGATGCTTGTTCTCAGACGCCGTCAAGATGCGTAGTCTGGCGTAACCCGCAAGGACCATGACGGGCACGGCGGCGAGCAAGACCACGGCGATCTTCCAGGCGACAACGAGGGATAACACGATGCCGCCAACGGTTGAGGTGACGATAGAGAAAATAGCACCCAGTGCTACGCCACCCAAAGCGGAAAGATCGGATGGGTCCTTGGTGAAGCTTGAAAGGAGTTCCTGAGTGGAATGTCCTGGCTCGGAAAACCATTGGATATCGAGGTGTAGCAGTTTCTGCAGCATGCGGGCTTTGACGCTGCCTGTCACATGTGTCGAAGTGATTCCAAAGGCACTTCCGCTGCCGACGTACGAGCCCAGGGCGATCAGAGCCAGGACGAAAAACATAAGCGAATAGAAATTCACATCGCTGTAGAAAGACGGGTTAGCAGTGCCCGTGTTGAGGACCTGTAATGTCAACCGTTAGTCGATTATTTTGTTCAGTGCGAATTTCAGGTACTCACGGTGATCAGGTTTCCAAACACAATGGCCTGACCGATCATGATGCCTCCGCTGATTATGGACGCCACGAGTCCAGAGGCAACGAGTATCGAATCAGGTTTAATGATGCTTCCCAGTCGTTTCGCAACGGTCAAAAGTCCCATCGGTGGAAGCTGATTTGTCTTTGAAGTCACTGGTTTCTCAACCTTTTCCTCGTGCTCCGTCAAGTCACTGAAGCTGGATTCTTCACGCATGATCTCCCTCTTGTCCGGCGACTCGTCTCTTTCTCGATCAAACGTCGTCTTCTGGGCATCCAAGAGACCGCGGAAGATCGTTCCCTCGACCGATAGCTCGCGTGGTGATCCCTGCTCGACGGCTTTTCCATCGCTCATGACGATAACATGATCGGCGTCCAATGTCGTTGATAGGCGATGTGCGATCATTACGACAGTCGTTCCTTGGGCTGCTACTTTCTTCACCGCGTCTACAACAGCGACCTCGCTTCGTGCGTCCAGTGCACTCGTTGGCTCGTCCAGAACGAGGATCGCTGGATTCTTGATCAGCGCACGAGCAAGACAGATCCTTTGGCGTTGGCCACCAGAAAGTTGGAGTTCGTTTCCTAGGCGTGTGTTGACGCCGTTTGGTAATTGATCCAAGAAGTCGACATTCGCATCTTTTAACGCCTGAGTGCAGCGCGATCTCTTCTCATCCTCTGTCAGACCTTGTCCCATGATGCCATAGCACACGTTGTCGAAGATGGTGCCCGAGAATAGGATCGTGTCCTGATCCAAGACGGCAATCTGGGAGCGAAGGTAACCCGAGTCTATCTTCTGTACATCGTCGTTGCCGACAATGATATGTCCGCTGTAGTCGTAGATACCGAGCAATAGTGCGACCAGGGTCGACTTGCCGCCTCCGGATGTGCCGACAATCGCGGTAAAGCTGCCGTGATTCAAGGTAAACGAAACCTCATTTAGAGTCCGGACGGTCGGTCGCGCAGGATATTGGAAAACGACTTCTTTGAATTCGATATCTTGACCGCGAAGCGAAGGCTTGTGTTCTGATTTCCGGAATGTGCTGGCGTTGTTGGGGTCGTTTCTAGCGTCGATGAGATCTTGGATGGTGTCCTTGGCCGTTGCGGCGCGCGCAAATATCTCCAGGAAAGGAGCAAATTGGCCAACCACGAACGAGGCATCCAGGATGAGAAGTATCACAGCGTAAACGGTCCCTGCGTTACCTCCGTCC
Organism: Zymoseptoria passerinii SP63; assembly: GCA_000223825.2. Lineage (NCBI taxonomy): Eukaryota > Fungi > Ascomycota > Dothideomycetes > Mycosphaerellales > Mycosphaerellaceae > Zymoseptoria > Zymoseptoria passerinii. The sequence goes on from AFIY01000517.1 coordinate 3,280, forward strand.
GTACGTCGACTTCCCACGTAGAAGGCCAGCGCATTAGTGGCGTATGCAATGAAGTAGACAGTCCCAGCCTGGAGGGCAGCGAGGATTGCCTTTTTAGTATTTGTCTTGGTGGCCTCGTTGAGAAGTTCCAGATGCCTCGCACACAATCCCGCAATCATGTCGAAAGCCTGCACGATTTTGACTGCACCCAGTGCACTCTCCGCGATGTCGTTGGCCTGATCATTCTTCTCGCCCGCAGCGCGATTGTACTTGGCCATAAGAGGAGAGAGGACGAGAAAGCAGATTGATACCGCGGGAACGACGGACGCGAGCAAGATTCCCGTCAGCTCCGCGTCCAGCAAGAAGCCAACAACGAACGCTGCCACGAAATAGGAGAGTGCTTGGATGAAGATGCCGACCTTTTCGGAGCATCCTGCCTGAATAGTGTCCATCTTTTCCGTGAGCAGGCCGTTGACATCGATGGTGTGCGTGTCAAGGTATGCCTGGTCCAGATGAAGGAGGCATTCGAGAAGCTTTTTGCGCAGCTTTACGGATACGGTTTCGGATGTCAGACCGAATCCAATGCAATATATCGTGGTCACGACAAAGTAAGCCACGGCCACACCGAGAAGCTGCACCAGTCTGTCGTGAAGGGCAGCTTCCGGCGGAGGGAACTCGTTGATGATCTGACCTGCAAGCAGCAAAATTGGGCTGTCAGTGAGATTTTGAGTCAATCCATTCTTGCAAACACGCACCAAAGATGTATCCGATGACAGGTAGAGGGACACCGGCGGCGACAGCGAAAAGCCCGCTGCCAATGGCAATAGACTTATCCCAGAAAGTGTCAAGAGGATCGTACAGGTTCAAGTAGGTAGTCTTGAATGGGTTGAGTCCCAGTAGTCGACGGTACACGGTTTGCAATGGCGTTGACACTTCGGTTGACTGGGTCTGAGGCATTCCCAAAGGCGCTGGACCATTTGCTGGCCCCAAAGTATCGCCATGGGCATGGGAGGCATGGTCATCGCCACGCCGCTCCATCGACGAAGCAGAGCGTGAGCGTCTGCGCGCCGCTTCGGCTGCTCTGTCCGCCATGTTGACAATCACAAGCAGCCAAGAATGAAAGCATGAAAATGGAAAAAGAACAGATGTAAGAAAGCCATGAGCGTCCGGCGGATATTTTCACCAGAGGAAAAGACACAAACCGTCAAACGGAGAGTTCGATGTGCAGCCACAACGTGGGTCAGCACAAGACGTTTGTCCGTCCAGACCATCCGGTTGCTGGTGAGAGGGGAGCATCCTTCTCTGGGTCTCGGCACAAGCACACAGTAGTGCGAGTGCGACGGTCTTCGCTCGGGAAAAGCGGTGCGCACAAAAGTTTACTGGTGTGGAGCAGAAGGGCGGATGTCTTTTGCGGATCATGCGCCTCCGCTGTCGCTGTCGTGACTGTTCTTCGCGAAGTCTGCCAATCATGACCTACACGCTCAGATGCATCCCATCATGATTTGCAAACCGAAGCAGGAGTGATCCCACGGAACGGAAATGAGAATCACCTTGGCTCCTTTCTTCTCGTATGCCCGACGTTCTTGCCGCCAACAGAAATTTTGCTTCGCATGCAGTCCGGACACCTTCCTATCCGTGGGACTCGCCTATGGCTCATCATCGTGGCTGCCACAACCTCGTCCCTAGTGCGGGCGATCCACACTCCGTCGGAGTACTTCGTACCAGAGGTTCAAAGGAAACCGGAGGGACTCGAAAACGTTGCAACCTCGGGATTTGGAAGGATGACGTTGAAGGCGTCCTTGGGCGACGATTTGAGGTTAGCAGGACCCTGACGATTTTCTGCCCTGAGCATCAGATAAGATGCAGAAGGATTCCAGATAATGATCAGATAATCAGATAATCAGATGGTCAGAGTTTTCAGCTTCCCAGGAGGTTGCAGGGTTCCGGTGGAGCGGCGGAGCTGTGGAGCTCGTGTAGGCGTGAGAGGATCGTCCGTCCGTCCTTGTCGTCGTCATCTAATCAATCCATCAGATAAGCTGCAAATGGGTGGTGTGAGAATATTACTCTTGGCATGGCGCGGTTGTGGTTCAGGGTGTGGCTGGCTGGCGTTGCCGAACCGTGATGAAGTTCTTCGCGATGATGAAGTCCGGCCGGAAACGGCAAGTGAAGTCAAACACCGCTAGCTTTCATTTCATCCCACTCCTGAGCGAGCAGACGACGTGGTCCCGGCCATGTCCCAAACTGCCGCAGGTGGATCGGGCGATATCCGCGCTGTAATCCGACTTTCGTGGGGGTGGACTTGATGGAGGCATCGTCTTGCGCTTGCCTCATGTTTCGTCGCCGATGCATTATTGTCCATCGCGCCGCCACCGTCCAGGTTTGATCCGGCGCAGTTTTGTCGATGAAGACTGTGCAGCTTACACGTTCGATCATACACGAATAACGTCGTCGCAGCACTCGCGCTCATCGGGTCACATCGCGGCGGAACCCTTCAACATCACCTCACTCCCTCGCACATCCCGATGGCGCCTCAACTTTCCATCTCCAACCCGAATCCTAGGCGATTACAAGGACCAGGCCTACTACACGAGCTGATCCCGCTCGAGAGCCAGAGCGGCTCCGCAGCGATCGAACACACGGATGCCGATGGACACCTCACTTCGTTGAGCTATGCCCAATTCCATGCCCGAGCAAACGCCCTTGCACGTCGCATTATTTCAGGTTCTGGGCTCCGCAGAAGCGATCGACTGATAATACCTCTCTTGATCCCGCAATGTCCGGATCTGTACATCTCGCAATTGGCCACATTAAAAGCTGGCGGCGCATTCTGTCCCATTGTCCTGGATGCGCCAGAAGAGCGACTTCGATTCATCTTACAGGACATCGATGCCAGCATTCTTCTAACAACCGCCGCCCACAAGTCAAAATTACCGCATTTGGAGGGTGTGCATATTCTGGCTGTCGATGAACATGGTTCTGCTGGAGATGATGAAGGCGACGATCTGGACGTCTCCATCACTCCCCAGGATGCAGCATACATTATGTATACAAGTGGAAGCACTGGGCAACCCAAAGGAGTGATACTCTCTCACTCTGCTGCGACGCAAGCTCTGCTGGCTCACGACTTGCACCTTCCGAGCTTCTCACGATTCCTGCAATTCGCCAGCCCGACTTTCGATGTCTCAGTTTTCGAAATTTTCTTTCCCTGGTTACGGAGTCGCACACTGGTCAGCTGTGATCGACGACGCCTGCTGAACGATTTACCCGGTGCAATCAACGACTTGCGAATCGATGCATGCGAGCTTACGCCGTCGGTGGCCAGTAGTCTACTGCAGGGCCGCGAAAGCGTGCCATCTCTCAAAGTTCTATTGACTATCGGCGAAATGCTCAAGCCGTCTGTGGTCGACGACTTTGGTGGAAGCGATGATATGCCTGCTATTTTGCACGGCATGTACGGCCCAACAGAGGCCACAATACACTGCACACTGCAAACGTTCTTTCCCAAAAACATGTCATGTAGTGCAATTGGCATTCCGCTGGACACCGTATCAGCCTTTGTTGTCAGGATCCCGGAAGACAGTGACGCTGCTCCATCGTCGCTCGACATTCTGCCTTTAGGGGAAGAAGGCGAACTTGCCGTGGGTGGCTATCAGCTCGCTGATGGCTATTTGAATCGAGATGAGAAGACCCAGGAAGTTTTTGTTGAGCATCCAGACCACGGTCTGCTATACAGAACAGGCGATAGAGCAAGAATGCTACCCGACGGCAAGCTGGAATGTTTGGGGCGCATATCGAGTGGCCAAGTCAAGTTGCGAGGACAACGCATCGAACTCGGTGAGATTGAGCATGCAGCTTCCAAAACATCCGGCTGTCGAGACGTTGCTGCGGAGGTCATTTCAGGCATACTGGTCGTTTTCTGCGTACGTGGGGACGACTCTCTGGATGACGCCTCGGTCCTTGAAACCTGCCGGAAATGGCTTCCGGAGTTTATGATCCCCGGAAACGTTGTGATCATACCATCTCTTCCCTATCTCGCGAGCGGAAAATGCGATCGAAAAACGCTGCGTGCCGAATACGAGAAGTCGCAAGAAGGAACCGGTGACCACGACGCAGTCCTTGATGAGCCGACGAACAAGACGATTGCAATAATCAGTGAAGTTCTGAAGCAAGAAATCACAATAGCGACCACCCTATCGAGTGTAGGCGTTGACTCTTTATCATCCATACGTCTCGCGTCAGCGCTTCGCAAGCACGGGTTTCCTCAGCTAGACGCGGCCCAGATTCTGGCCGCTCGAACACCCAACGATATTGTGAAGGCATTCGGCGCAGCTTCAGCAGCTCAGACCAGCTCTGCGAAAGCACGAGAGGTCGAGGCTTCGTACAGGAGTCGCCTGGATACCGCAATTGAGAAGGCCTTACCAAGCGTGCAAGGCGACATTGAAACAGCATTCCCTTGTACTCCGATTCAAGCTGCAATGCTGACGGAGACCGAAAGGGACCCACAAGCATATTGCAACTGGATAGAACTGTTCATACCTGGAGCATGGGATATCTCGAGTATATCAGAAGCGTTGCGAGAGCTTTCAAGAGCACACTCTCTGCTGCGCTCGGGCTTCACGCCCATCGATGGGACTACTTGGAGTTTTGCAACGGTGGTGTGGAACAGCCTTTCTCAGAATCAATTGAGAGAGAACGCTGATATGCGTCCATCGATGCGGGTCAGCTCATCCGAGGATCTTCTACGGCCCATCATGTTCTCGTCAAAGCTATGCGATGGTGGTGTTCGATTGCTCGTCGAGCTCCACCACGCATTGTTCGACCAGTGGTCAATGGATATATTTCGATCAGACTTGCTGGCGATATTGCAGGGTAGACATTATCAACAGCCCGGGTCCTTCAAATCTGTCTCCGACTACTACATATCTTCTCAGGATGATGCCGAGTCTGCTACCGTGATCGACTTTTGGCAAGACCATCTCCGAGATGTTGTCCCGTCTCCATTGCCGATACTCCGCCGAGACAGCCACCCCGACTCCTTGCAACGTACAAGCTGGCATGACTTTACGATATCGACCGACGACGTCAAGGCGAAATCTTCCGCCCTCGGCTGTAGCGCACCTGCAGTCTTCCAAGCTGCAATGGCATATCTACTAGGCAGTTACGCAGGCACAACAGATGTCACCCTCGGCTGTGTCTTTTCGGGACGTACGATCCCAGTCACAGACGTTGACTCCGTCTTCGGTCCATGTCTTGCTACACTTCCTTTCCGCATGGACTTCAGCACTGTGGCGACATGCAAGGACCTGTTACGAGCCGTGACTGATCGAAACCGAGCGATGCAGAATCATGTCGCCGCATCACCGACCTTCATCAGGCGAGCTGCTGGCATCACACCTGGAGTCAAGCTTTTCGACAGCCTGTTCATCTGGCAAGAAAGCACCGTATCAGGAGGTGCGGAGGAGATCCAAGTGCTGGACTCTTCTGCAGACCGTCTAGAGTTTGGCCTCATCCTCGAATTCGAACCTTCTCCTTCGAATGTCAAGGCGCGAGCCACATATAGGGAGAGCTTGATCGGCGAGGAGCAGGCAGCAATGATGCTGCGTCAGATCGAAGTGCTCGCATCGCAGCTCCTCAAGCGATCGAATGGCCTTGTGACTGGCCTTGGGTCATGCTTGGATAGCGACATTCTTTCAAAATCAATCCGACGACACCCGCCAAGCTACGACGGTACGATAGATACTTCTGCTTCCGCATTCGTCCTCAGCCTGGAGGGCGATGACCGTATCCTCCCATTCGGTGCTTTGGGTGAAGTCGCCTACAGTGTTGAGCAAAACGGGAAGCGTGATTCAGAGGCCTCCAGGTTTATCAATCACGCCGATCATGGTCGACTTTCCCGGAGTGGAGAGACAGGACGGCTCCTGGCGGACGGTACTCTGCTCTTCGTTGGGAAGCTCGGTGATCTGGTTAAGTTCAAAGGCAGCCGAGTGGATGTGGCTAAGATCAGTTCTGCAATTGCGCAGCAATCAGATGTTATCGAATGCGCAACATTGCTCTGCGGCGAGAAGTGTTCGAAGTCGACGCTTGTAGGCTTCTGGATTCCCGCGTCGCAGGGCAATGATCCTGTCAAAGAAGCGACTGTCTTGGATGCCATCCCGGACACCATCTCATCCATATTTGAGAAGCTGGAGGGCACGCTTCAGGGCCACGTGATGCCAACGATGCTGATACCGATGAGCAAGCTTCCCAAAACGCAAGATGGCACACTCGATGATCATCTTCTTCAGAGAATTTTCGATGGCCTGAGAAGCGAAGATCGAGAACAGTTCTCGCGGCCTCACGACGCATCCGGCGGCGAGGAGCTTATCTCGTCCCCGGAACAGATGGTTGCCGGATGTCTAGCGGAGTATTTCAGAATTCCAGTCGCGAAGATCTCCCGCCACTCCTCGTTTGCCGCCCTAGGACTGAAATCAGAGCATGCAATAGACGTAGCTGCATCCTTGGGGAAGCGATTGAATGTCCAAATCGATGTTGCAATGGTCTCGGGCGATCGGACCATCGCGCAGCTCTGTCGCATGCTCACTGCAAGCCGCACCGGCTCCGAAGGGCCGGACAGTGCCAAGGGACTGGCTTCTCTTGAGGAACGAACCGTCGCTGATGCGCTGGCTGAGATCTTGGACATTGCACCGACTCGTATCTCAAGAAACGCTTCGTTCTTCTCCCTCGGGCTGAACTCGCTGAACGCGATACAGATGGTCAGATCTCTGAAGAAGCGACTGGGCGCGGATGTCAGTGTCTCGACCATACTTAGCCATCCCAGTATCGCACGCTTGGGCCGTACAATTCTCGAGGATCACAGGCCCTCGGTGGAGTCGCAGGCAGTCAACGTGCGTGACCTCATCCAGGGTGATTTTACACGAGAGATCCAGGAGTCCTTTGCCGCAAACGGGCACACCATCGAGGCAATCCTACCGTGCACACCTCTACAGCAAGTGATGCTTTCGGCTACATCGAGCACCGATGGAGGCGCATACTGCAATACTCTGAAGCTGAAGACATTTGCCGAAACGGAAAAGTTCGAAGTTTGCTGGAGAGAAATGGTCAGAAGACATTCGATCTTGAGAACTTGCTTTGTAGAGACACCGTTGGCAGCATATCCGTTTGCACAGGTAGTCTTGACAGAGCAGCCGTCAAGTTGGGCTCGGTTTGGCGGCAAGTCCGACGGTGGTCTGACGAATGGTCACACTACTGGTACGATCTCTTCCCAGGTACCGCTTCGACTTGACAGTCACGGCTCCGACCTTTATTTGCGGATGCATCATGCACTCTACGATGGAGTATCCGTCTCCATTCTATTCTCGGAAATCACCCGGCTCTACAACGACGAGCGACTGCCGAATGCCGTCTCCTTCGAGCCTTTCTTGCAAGTTGTCGTAGCTCAGAATGGACAAGATGCCGTCAAATTCTGGTCGAGGGAGATGGAGAACTTTAGCCCCCATCCATTCCCGACACACGACATGGACCCCCAGCAACAAGTTGAGAAGACTATCGGTCGCAAATTGCCGATACATCCTGCAATTTTGAAGACCTTTGGGGAGCGACACTCCTGCACCACCTCCGTTTTGTTCCAGGCTGCATGGGTAAAGACCCTGTCTTGCCTGCAAGATGTAACAGACGTTTGCTTCGGCAACGTAGTGAGCGGAAGAGCGGCGGAAGAGCGGTCGCTGTACCCGATGTCGAGCGTCTCATTGCACCGTGTTTCAACACGGCGCCGTTACGTACAAAGACGAATGAGCTTCGCACCAACGTTGACCTCATCGGACATTTGCAAAGGATCAACGTCAACGCGATGCCATATCAGCTCACAGCTGTGGGCAAGATACAAAGTCTAACGCTAGATCCATCCTGTCGACTCTTCGAATCGATACTGCTGGTACAACCACCGTCAATCGAGTCCGATGATTCCTTCACGGAAGAGGGAGAGATGGACATGGGAATGCCGATGGTCGTCGAGATCATACCCGGCGAGGAAGACTTCGATCTGAAGTTCCATTTCCTCTCGAACCGTATTCCTGAAGCTATCGTACCGCCTCTCATGGACGCTTTCCAGGCTGCATTGGCTTCTTGCATACGGTATCCGTCTAGTTCTCTAGATCAATTCGTGGAGTTTGACCCTGCTCGCATCGCAGGCAAGCTTAGAGCACCACTTGCGCCATCGGAGGCCAACGGGAACGACGAAGACCCGAGCAAAGGCGATTCCAGCTCTTGGAGTCCGACAGAGCAGACGATTCGCGATGTCTTCGCTGAATTGGCCGGTGTTGACCCAGAGCGGATTTCGAAACGAACATCGCTGTACCGCATCGGGCTGGACAGCCTGAATGCTGTGCAAGTTGCGTCAAAAATGCGTGGTAGAGGGATGGAGGTCGACGCTGCTGATGTGATGCAACACCAGCATCCAGAGGCACTGGCCGCCTTCGTCACTTCTCAAACGGGTGAGTCGAAAGCCTCGGACTGTCAGAACTTCGACTTGGAGAAGTTCGACAAGGACCACCGTCAAGATATCCTGGACAACCTCGACATCACCGAGGAAATGGTTGAAGCTGTCCGTCCATGCACGGCGGCGCAGAGCGGCATGCTGTCTCAATTCATACAGTCATCCGGCGATCACTACTTGAACCATACTGTCTATGAAGTACCGTCTGCATACAGCTTCGACGCCATTCGCTTGGCTTGGGCCAGTGTGCAGCGGAAGCACCAAGTCTTGCGAATGGGCTTCGCTCAGCTGGACGAAGGAGCCGTCCCATTTGCAATGGTCATCTACCACCCGGACTCGTTCCTGGACACGGTCATCACTTCGCCTGCGACTCGTGACAGCAATGAGGTCCAGCGCAAAGCGAGTCAAGAGATGCTGCATGCTTTGCATGTTCCGGCATGGCGGATGGCTGTGGTAAAGCTTCAAGGAACGAGGCAGATGTGCCTGTCGATGAATCATGCCCTCTACGATGCCGACTCACTGCAAATACTACTCGGAGACTTCGCTGTTGCGCTCCATTCGACTGACATTGGTTCAGCGTCAACCATTGATCAGACTCTCCGCACTCAGATTGGAAGTGCGTTGAATCGACGAGACGACAGTGCGGCGTTCTGGAGGTCGACTTTGCAGTCTGCTCAGTAAGTCCGTTCTGTTGTCACGCCATTATCCTTACTGAAAATGACCCAGACTCGTCAAATTCCCAAACTTGACTCCAACCATTATCCGAGAGAGCAGATCCTCCTCGGTAGGTATGACTTGCAGCCTGGAGGCTTCAAAGCTCAATGCATACTGCACAGGTAAGGGAGTCACCGTTCAAGCAGTTGGTCAAACTGCATGGGGTCGCCTACTTTCGGCCTATACAGGCGAGTCCAACGTCACATTCGGTACTGTATTCTCTGGCGTCTCTGCCTCAACCACCAACCCGGAGGCTTTTCCTGCGATCTCGACAGTTCCAGTCCACTTCAATTCCGGCGAGCCTCTAGAGGATGCGTTGAACGCCATGGTCTCGTACAACGCATCCGCTCAAAGGCATCGTTTCACGCCCCTTTCTGAGATCCAACGTTTCGCGGAATCCGCTGGGAAACCACTCTTTGACACTGTCTTCGTCTATCAGAAATCTCATAATCGATCGGAGGAGTCACTCGACTGGCCCATCCTCCATCAGACGCTTGGAATCGACTATGTTGCATCTCTTGAAATGGAACTTACGGGTCCCGAAGAAGTCTCTCTACGACTGCACTTCGACACCCGAATCATCCCTGAATCGCACGCGCATCTCATGCTACGACAATTCGACTCCATCTTGAGACATGTAGCAAGCGATGGGAAAGCCGACACTGACCTCGACCACGACTTGTTGTCCATTTTACCCCCTCGGGAACGAACTCTACCGTCTCCCGTCACCCTACTGCATCAGTTCTTGGAGCGCGCCGCTAAGCAGATTCCGCACAAGCCGGCCCTCGAGTTCATCACCTCTCTCGACGATGATTCGACAGGTCGCAAGAAATGGACGTACCAAGATGTCGACAGTCGCAGTAATCAAGTGGCCCAGTTGATCTTCAAGCACAACGTCCGACCTGGGGGAGTGGTGGCCGTATGCATGAGTAAATCTGCAGAGGCCACGTTTGCCTTTGCTGGAATCCTCAAGGCAGGCTGCGCGTTTCTAGCAATGGATCCGGATCTACCACTGGCCCGCCGGAAGTTCATCATCGAAGACTCCAGTTCACAGCTCTTGTTCGTGGATTCCGACCGGGCAGACCCGGAAATTCAGAGTGTCGTGGATCAGGTGGAGCTGACCGAAGAGCGCCTCCTCGGATACCCAGATCAAGCGCTCAGTATCTCTCCTGCTGATCCCGAGTCCACGTGTTACATTTTGTACACAAGTGGGACCACAGGAACTCCCAAAGGCTGCGAACTCACACATGAAAATGCGGTACAGGCAATGATGGCCTTTCAACGACTATTCGCAGGACACTGGACAGAAAGTTCCCGATGGCTCCAATTTGCCAGTTACTGGTTCGACGTGTCCGTACTTGAGCAGTTCTGGAGCTGGAGTGTTGGCATCACGTGTGTTGGTGCACCTCGGGATCTTGTGCTCGAAGACCTATCTGGCTTCATCAACCGGGCGGGGGTTACCCATATTGATCTCACGCCATCCCTTGCCCGTCTGGTGAAGCCGGAAGATGTCCCGACTTTGCACAATCATGTATTCATCACAGGAGGTGAATCGTTGAAGCAAGAGATTATCGATGTCTGGGGTCCTTACAATACGATCTACAATGGATATGGTCCCACAGAAGCGACCATCGGCGTGACTATGAATGTTCACATCGGTGCGGATGCGAAGCCCTCGAACATCGGCCCTCCATTCGACAACGTTGGCGCTTTCGTCTTCGCCCCGGGAACGGACGAGCCTGTCCTTCGTGGCGCTGTTGGCGAGCTATGCGTATCGGGTAGACTCGTCGGCAAGGGCTACCTGAACCGACCAGACTTGACCGAAAGAGCTTTCCCATTTTTAACACGACACAAAGAGCGAGTCTACCGCACGGGTGACCTGGTAAGGCTTCTTGCCGATGGGTCTGTTTCATTTATTGGTCGTCAAGACTCGCAGGCAAAGCTTCGAGGACAGCGGTTGGAGATTGACGAGGTTGACGCCGTCATCAAGCAGTCTGCTGAAGGTATTTCCGACGTCGCTTCGTTGGTGGCGAAATCGAACGAGGGCAATCGCGAGATGCTGGTGTCGTTCATCGTTGACCGAGAGGCGCATCGTCGTGATACGCACGTTGTGCAGTCTGACAGTGGCCGCCAACTCGTGCTGTCGGCGGATGCTGCTTGCCGCGGCCATCTACCTGGATACATGGTGCCAACTCACATCATACCGATCTCGCGTTTGCCACTCACCGTCAACAACAAAGTCGATGCCAAAGTCTTGGTTGCGCTTTTCAAAGAGATGTCCAACAAGGAACTTCAGATGCTCAAGGCCCAGCAGAGCGAAAGCCGGAGGATGAGTCCAGCCGAGAAGCGCATTGCAAAAGTACTTTGCAAGCTTTTGTCCGTCAACATTGATGACATTCGGCCGGACTCGAATCTGTTCTCCTTGGGCCTGTCGTCCGTATCTGCCATCAACTTTACGTCGCTACTCAAGCGGGGCGGCTTCAGCCGTGTGACCGTCGCCAGTGTTATGCAGAACACCACTCTAGACCGTTTGGCAACGTCTTTGTCCAACGAAAAGGACTCGGAAAAGAGCGGAGTCAACGCGATCAAACAATCCAAACTGAGTGTCTCTGCGTATGGACGGCGATATCTCGGCTTCGTGGCGCAGGCTTTGTCGCTTAGAGTGCCTCAAATCCAAACGCTCGCCCCTTGCACACCTCTGCAAGAAGGTCTCTTGATGGAATCGATCAAGTCTTCCGAAAAACCCTACTTCAACGAGTTCTGGTTCGACGTAAGCGAATTAGACCTAGGACGAGTTGAGGGAGCTATCCGACGGATGCATGGCCTAATGCCGATGCTCAGGGTATCCTTCGTGCGCACGGATGAGGGATACTCACAGGCGGTCGATGCCGAGCAGAAATGCCCTCTGGAGGTGATCACCCTTGCGCGAGACGAAGTGAATGCATTCGTTGCAAAGCGGAAAGCAGAGTGGCTATCGCAAGCGAATGACCACATCCCGAAGCCATTCCAAGCTGTTATACTCAAGACCTCTACAGAAGCCTACCTGGTCTTCTTCGCGCACCACGCTCTTTATGACGGCGTATCTTGGGAGGTCATGCTTGTCAAGCTGCAAGAGATCTACAACACTGGTCAAGACGTCGATTGCGGTCCCAGCTTCTTCGAGGCACTTCCGTTTGGCCCTCTCTGCTCTCCGCGGTCCGATGCGAAGAGTTTCTGGAATGAGCACCTCGACGGTGTCCACTACCAGCCACTAGAAAGAAGCGCTGACGACTCGGTCGACAACGGACCTTCCGCCAATGTCAAGTTCGACGGTGGCCATAAGCTCGAAGCTGTCCGACGAAAGCTCGGTGTGTCTCATCAAGCACTGTTCCAAGCAGCTTTCGCTGTTGCTTTACACCAATTCGCTCCACAGGTGCAGTCTTATGGCCTTGTACTATCGGGACGATCGATTGGTGTCGACAGAGCAGACGAGATCATCGGCCCGCTGTTCAATACAGTACCATGTGGTTTGAATATCCATCCAACAGACACTTGGCACCAATACCTGCAGCGATGCCATGCTTCGAACGCAGACATGTTGCCCTTCCAGCATACTTCTTTGAGAGATATCCGCAGGCTCTGTAACATCCATCCATCAGACCCCATGTTCGACACGGTCTTCGTCTTCCAGCAGCCCGTGTCCACCTCCTCAACGCCTGATGGCATGGTGCTGAAGGCGATCGACCGAGAGTCACCACCAGCGTTTGGTCTCGCTGTAGAAGTAGAGTTGGATTCGTCAGGAGAAGCCAGCATCGTCATTGCGGCGCAAGGGAATGTTGCCACGGATGCAGCCGTTCACCAGCTAGGCCGCGACTTCGACCACGCGCTACGCTGCATTGTCGAAACTCCTGAGCACCAGATATCGGACACATTCAACGTGACGCGAGCTCTGCAGAAGACATCTTCCCGGAATGTGCCAGAAATTAGCACACAGCAAAGCACCGACGAGGCATTCGTTTGGACCGCAGACGCGAGGGTACTGCAAGAAACAATTGCACAAGTCGGCGACTGCGATGTGGATGCTGTGACTGCATACTCGGGAATCTTCGCGCTTGGCCTCGACAGCATTGATGCGGTCAAGCTTGCGTCGAGACTTAAACGTGCTGGCGTGTCGCTTCCCGTCAGCAAGATCTTACAGGCTCAGACGGTTGCCAACATGATGACCCTACTCGAGTCACGCACGGTCGAAAGCCAGAGCGCAAGTCAAGCCAGCCAACTTTTCGAGCAAGAGAAACAGCTTCAAAGCTTACGAGAAGCATTCGATCCAGGCCTTGACAGAAGCGTGGAGCGCATTCTACCGGTGCCACCCGGTCAAGAAGCCCTGGTTGCGGACATGCTTCGATCAGAGCTCCACCAGTACTACAACTCTGATGTTCTCAAGTTAGGCGACGACGTGGATGTGGCGAAGCTGAAGTCTGCTTGGCAAACTGTTGTGGATGCATACCCCATCCTCCGAACATCCTTCATTGAGGTAGCAAGTCCGGACATCGACGCTGTTTTCGCGCAGCTCGTACATCGTCCAGCACCGTTGGAGTTTCTCGACATCCAAGTCGCCAACTTGCGCGAAATCGGTGAGTACATCGAAAAGACCAGGCTTGAGGTGCTCGAATCCTATAGTCGACGGTCGCCATTACGGCTTTGCATGGCAACACTGTCGTCGGAGCGCTACATGGTCCTTTCTTTGGCCCACGCGCAGTACGACGGCCACAGTCTCGGATTATTGCATCAGGATGTGCTGCAAGCATACCACCACAGCTTCGAAGCCCGACCGACATACGACAATTTGATCAACCAGGCTCTGGATGCGACCGGACAAGTGGCGTTGGATTTCTGGCGTGGATCACTCACCGGCGCAAGGACTGCACGTTTCTGTGACGCCTCGGATGTTGACGAGTCTGAAGCAACTTCTCACCGCGTGGAACGCGTCTCCAACATCTCAGTCGCGGATGCAAAAGCATCTTGCCAGAGACTCGGCGTTTCCCTACCGGCTCTTGCACAAGCTTCATGGGGCGCGCTACTAGCGGACCACGTACGAGAACTGGATGTCATCTTCGGCGTCGTTCTGGCCTGCAGAGACAGCGAAGAAGCCGAAAACGTAATGTTCCCGACGATGAATACTGTCCCCATGCGCATGTCACTACACGGCTCCGGCGAAGAGATGCTTCGCGATATGCAGAACGCCATCAATCAAGCAAGACCGTTCCAGAGGACCCCGTTGCGAGCAATTCAAGCTGCTTGTGCTGGCGTGGTGGAACATCAGACTGCAGACAATGCTCTGATTGATACACTCTTCATATACCAACAAGGCCCCGAAGCGGTCGAAGGAGAGCCGGCGTCATTGTACCAGTCTGTCGATGCCAATTCGAATGTCGAATTTCCGATTGCGGTAGAAGTTGAGCTTGTCAACGAACAACTCGTCATCCGGGCAGCCTGCAAAGACTACGCCCTGGACAAACAGGGCGCTCAGCATCTCCTCGAGCGCTACGATAACATCATAAAGTTCTTTACCAGCCATTCAGACCGGCGAATGGTCGAGTTCACGGACAGCGACGTTTCGATCTGCGGTCTGGCGCCTTTCGAGCAGAGCACCGGTCCCTCCACATCCCATTCCGTCAGGGACGAGCTCACAGACTCGGAAGATGAGCCAGACGAAAATGCTGCACTCACTGGGACAATATGCGACGCCATGGCGCAGATTTCAAAGACACCCGTCGAAAACATCTCGTCCAATGCGACAATCGAGAGCATCGGTATTGATTCAATCTCCGCCATCAAGGTCGCCGCAATCTTGCGCAAGATGGACGTCAAGATCTCGGTCAGCGACATGCTCAAAGCACGGACCGCGCGACGAATGGCGGAAGTCGCCAAATCGACATCACACGTGCCAGCGAGCAGTGGGAAATCTGTTCAGGAATCCGTCGCAGAGGCTTTGAACCATCTAGATCTGGCCGCTGTTCAAGAGAAAGCCAAGATCCGTGACTCCGATTTGGAGGGTGTACTGCCCGCGACAGCCGGACAGATGTACATGCTCGCAATGTGGAGGCGGAGCGATGGACAACTGTTCTATCCCACTTTCAGGTACCACCTCAAGACAGCGGTATCGGCTGACGAGGTGTCATCGGCATGGCAAGAGATTGTGAAACGAAACGCTATCCTGCGTACGATGCTCTGCTCGACTGGGAATCAGACGACACCAGTTGTGCAATTTGTTCTCAGGCACGATCCTGGCAGACAGACGACAACGTACCAACAGCCGCTGGTACAAATGCACCCGTCGAACGCGAACGACGGCTACGACATCGAGCTCAGGATCCACCATGCTCTCTACGACGCGGTCTCATTACCTATCCTGATGCAAGAACTCCAAGGACAGCTTGCTGGCCACGGGCACGAGAACGCGGGAGTCAAGTTTGCGGACTTCCTCTCCCTTTCCGTTGGTCCAACAGCTCGTCAGTCCCGCAAGGCGTTCTGGACCGATTACATCCGCGACGTCCGACCGCTCCGTCTACCACAGCCAAAAGCGCAGCCCAGCCGAAAAGTCGAAATCTTCAAGCCCAATATCCTCAACCCTGGCGCCGACCTCGAACGCCGCGCCCGAGCGGCTCGAGTGACTGTGCAGGCAATCTTATTCGCATCATACGCTCGAATATACGCCCGACACGCTGCCCACAAATCAGCAAAGGCACAGGGCGACGTGGTTCTCGGCATATACATTGCCAACCGGGCTCATCTGCCGGAACTCGACCGCCTCACGGCTCCGACGCTCAATCTCGTGCCGCTGATCGTGCGGTCGCCGCTCCAGACGGATCCGTTGACTTCGGCGAACAGCATCGACCGAGATCTTCGAAGTATCGGGACCGTGGAAAACGCGACGGTCTCTCTCGCGGAGATCTTGGACTGGTCAAACGGCGGCATCAAAGTCGACTCCTTCGTCAATTTCCTGCGACTTCCCGTGGACGAAAAGGAGGGCGCTGAAAATGCGGCGGAGGAAGTGCTCGTTCAGACGGATAATGGATGGGAGGAGGGCGTCAGTCGGGTTGTGGAGCCAGCCGATACCGCAATGCATGAGATGCCGGAGGAACTGAGGACGTTTGAGCCGGGAGATGCATACGATGTAAAGTTTTCCCCCATTGTCCGATGTGATTTTTCTTGGGACATTCAACTGACATGTTTTCGAACAGCACGCTCTGGACATCGAGCTTTCGCATCAAGGAGATGTTCTGTCCATGGGACTGTTCTGTCGAGAAGACCTGGTGTCGCTTGATGAGGGCGAAAAGTTGGTGGCGGAGCTGGCAGCGGAGATTGAGGAATGCTTCAAATGAGGTGGACGCGTACAAGCGGCATGATTTTTGATGGAGTTTTGATGGCAGCATGGACATTGGCGTCGCGATACATGAGAGTATAGAACAGACCATCTGAGAAAGAATATAATAGAACAGGCGGCGTTCAGCGTGTTCTGTCCTTCCCCGCTGTCTGCATCGTGCCTCCGTCACCTCTCATAATGCTACCGCCTGCCGTACTCTCGCGGCGATGCCATAACGAACTCAAAAACTTTTGTGTCTCCTTTTCAATCGTCATCCATGTAGTTTCCAGCAATCATATGCGTGATTCAAGCAAAGCTCCATCGCTGTATGCTGACTTGTGCAATAGCACATCCCGATGCAGTCTACTGCTCGGTCCAAATCCCAGTTTCGCTTTTTCTGTGCTCAAAATACGCTTCCAGGAGGCTCTGCAAACTCCTCCGCATTACCGACAAGCTCTTGCTCTGATACAATGATATCGTCCTTCACGCCGCTGGACTCATTGGACATCAGAAGTGCTCCCGGCGCGCACTAAGCGCCCTGTCCACTTCGAGACTTGATCAGATTGCTGACACTGTGAACCATGTGATCGACATCGTACGCTTCGCTGGCTTCGCCGTAGATTCTGACAGCGTCCTCGGTGCCGGACGCGCGAACGAAGCATCGACCGTTTTTGTACTTGGCGACTTCGGCGTCGATCTGCTCCTGAAGTCCCAGCGGCGACTCGAGTTTCTGCTCCGCGGTTCCCGGAACGGTGGTGTAGTCGTCTCGGCGCTGCACGACTTGCTTCGCGAGCTTATTCGGCATGTCGGTGTACGTCGCGAGCCATTCCTTGACGGTGTATTCCTTGTGGGCGAGAATGGCCTCGATGAGGAGGAAGTCGGAGATGGCATCGCCGACGGTCTGGTTGATGAGCTCTGTCAGAGCGCGGAGAGTTTCGAGAGACTCCAGTTGAGCAGGGGATTCCGGTTCTTGTTTATAGATGGTTTTGATCGCGTTGTTGGAGAAGAGGACTGTTCCGTGACCGTTGGCTTCAAAGTATACACCAATGTCGTAGCGTGCTGCGGCGTGGTGGAGGTGCTTGACGCCAGTGGGTGTGAATTCTGCTTTCAGCTTGAGACGATCCTCGATGAACTTGGTGCTAGCTCCATTCGCATATGCGGTCTGGACGATACCCAGCTGGATCTTGTCTGACAGACCGCATTTATCAACGAGTTCGCCCAGAAATGAGGCCGCCAGCGTTGCGATGCGGTCTCCATCCAGCAAGCGGAAGATGCTGCCCTCTTCATTGAAAAAGTACAGAATGCGGTCCGCGTCGCCGTCGAAAGCACACCAGCGGTCGTGCGGCTTGCCGTCGAAACCAGCGGGCACTTTCTGCTGCGTCTTAACAAAGTCGGCACCGCAGTCTTTGTTAAGCAGGGCCGCATCTTCGATTCGGTCATTCTTGACGGTGATTTTCAAGCCAGTCTCGTTTTCTGAGGGCAAGTACTTCATCGCCTCTTTGAGCTTCGGAGCGCCCACGCCGTTGGCGCAATCGACCGTCACGGAGCTCGATGCCTTTGTGTTCTTCATCACGGCCTTGAATGCGGCAGCCAACTTCTTGTAGTATCCCGCCTCGGAAACCTCGCCGTATGGGTTCTTGTCGTTTTGAGTATTGGTGGAGCGAACGAGATAGTGGAGCTGAGGGGTTGTGAGGATGCCAAAGTCCTTGGACTCGACACCCGTGACATTCAGCCCAGCCTGGAGAGCCTTGACAAGACGAATGCCCGACGGGCGAGTGTCCCGGGCGAAGATAACCCTCGCGGGCTTTTCCTGATCGATGCCGAACTTCTGCACCACATGGCTGTATGCGTTCATGGTTTCCTCCGGTGTCTTGCCGTTGACGATGTACGTGGCCCACTGCTCCCACTCTTGCTCCAGCATCTCTCCCATGGGATCGACCAGCTTGACGCCGTTGTCTTCGGCGGGATTGTGCGACGCTGTGATCATCACGCCAATGGTCTGGCCATTCAGTCTGCGAGAGCGCAGACCGGCCAACAGGCCCATTCCGAACATGACATGGTCGAGGTGGTCGCCCTTGAGGCGGAAGCCCGCTGTGCCGTAGGTGAATTTCTCAATTTCAGCCGGACGAGGGAACTTGGCGACCTCGTCGGCGATGCCCGCTGCGAAGTCCTTGGGTGCCATGGTGGAGTGTCGTGTGGGAGTTCTTGAAGGAAGGGAAGGGGAGATGTCGAGATGCAGAAAGGGTATCGAGGAGATGTCCTTTCAGCCGTCGGTCGGGTCGGTCGTGTTTCAGATTGACGCAGTCCTCTCCTTGAATGTTAGTATGATAGATATGAATAGATGATGTGGCAGGAAGGGCACTGCCCTGGTCGTGTGTGACATGTAGTGTACCTTATGTAGGTAGTTGTGTTGTTTCGCCTTGCCTGGTCTGCCCTGCGCTGCCCCGGAGTTTCTGCTGCATGACGATTCATCCGCCGGCAGAGGTCCCGACATTCCGAATCGGTCGGCCTGAGGCTTCAACGAGGCTTCATTATATATTGAAAGAGGGACAGGACAAAGACAAGACAAGACCAGACGGATCCACGACATCACTTCGACGAAAATTCCATCTCACAACGATGAAGTCAACACCCTTCATGGCCCTTCTCCGCTCCTTCAACTCGGTCTTCGCGCCATCCAGTACCATCTGGACGGCGAGAGGATGTCTTCAAAAGTCTCTCTTCTCATCTACACCTCAAAATCAGGCTCGCAAGCAGGGCGCACCGAAGAAAGATCCCCGAATCAGTGAGCAATGAATCCTCCATACTCTTGAGACCGCAACAGCCACGCTGACACAGGCCCAGCCGCGATCCGCTACCACTTATACCACCCCAAGACCCCACGACCGCTTCGCTTCTCCCGCAACCGCGCTCTCCGACACTGGACGATCCACCGCGCATGGCAACGCCATCTCGAAACCCAACGCCGAACCCGCGAACTCGACCTCGAACGACAATACAACGCCATGGCCTCGGCCTGCGAGGCTCTACGATTGATCGACGACGACGGGCTGACGGAGCAAGAGGCGGAGCAGTACGGAGCGAAAACGCAGCGTTCGGAAAAGGAGGTCGGGAGGCTGTATCGCCAGGCTATGATGAAGGACAACGTCTGGGATGGGGTTCCTATCGAGTACGCGAGGATGCAGACGGAGACGCCGGGGAGGGATGGGTGGAATCACGCATGGACACGGTGAAGAGATGTCGGTTGGATTGTACATTGTGCGTTGAGGCGTCTCCCAGCCCAGAGCGGAGGATTGATCGAGGGAAGCATGGCATGTTGTTCGGCGACGCGGCGAGCAGATACAGAGCTTTCGAACGTCATGGTGGCAGTATTGAATTCAAAATGCCATGAGTGCAGCGAGGACTTTTGGTGATTCCAGAGGCGTGTACGCGCGCATGGTGCAGACTATGGACATGCGGACACACCGTCAAAAGCCCGAACGTTTGAGATCTGCGATCTGCGACTCCAGCCATGTATGCAAACAGCGATCAATGCCACACTGGCGCATTGCTACCCTTCTGGGCCACTGCAAATCAGACCATGTTGTCGTAAGGCCGCCTCGTAGGACCTTTCTCCGAGCATGGAGTCGCAAGTGGTGCGGTGCTAGCAGTATCGTTCTGTCCGCCAGAACTGCTGTCATGATCCGACTTGCTCCGACGGACTTCAGGGAGGGACGCATGGGTAACTCGTCGCCTCAATTCTCCATCATCGTCAGGCGAACTGCCTCCCTCGGCACAATGCAACAACTCCGCGCTGTCATCTTTCCACCCGCCTTCGTTGCGATCTTCCTGCTTCTGCGGCCATAGAATGTCTTTCATAATGACCGCCCTGATCATCATGATGAAGACTGTGATCCCTAAAAGCGAGAAGCGGAAGGGTCAGCAATGTGCCCGACGAATTTCGGGCGTTCCGCGCTGTTGAGCCGATGGTACTCGCAGATGGTAAGCCCTGAAAGCCTCCTCTCCATCGGTGTACTTACAAGTCAAAACGACAAGAATACTCATGATGCAGCCGACGATATTGATCCCTCGGCTCGACAGTGCCTTCCCGATTGCAAACGTCGCAGTCGTGAGCGCCGTGTTGGGGAACACATATGAGTAAAAGGTCATTGCGAACCCCAAGGTGCCTTTGCGGACACACGACCAGTGAGCACCGACCGAGACGATAAAGAACCATATGGCGAGTCCCCACAACCAGAGACCCACCCAGATGGAGACAATCTTCGTCACTTGGCCGGCCAATTCACCGTTACCCATGAATTCGGAAGGCACGACTCGAGGCAGCGTGTTTCCCATGGTCACGATCCCCGCGATCGTAAAGCCCGATGGCCCGACCGAGACGAACATTCCCGGTCGGAGGTTTTCTTGCGGCAATTTCTCCGTCATCAGGCGGTAGATGAAGGCCGCGTAGATCATCAGGGAGAGGAGAAAACCGATGCCTTGAAATACGAAGCCGCCCACGAGAATGCTGAGTGCTTCGAGGGGCCGGTTTGTGAGGGCTGTTGCTAGGGCGCCGGCGTGGGGACCGATCACCAGCAGAGGGTAGCAGGGGAAGATCCAAATGGGTGTCATCTGAGAGATGGTAAAAGTCTGAGTGGACCAGCTGCGTTGAGGTTAGCATGTCGTCGGATATCATGATGGGCAAGGGTCTGCTTACAGGATCAGGTAGATGCCACAACTAAAGACAACTGCCAGAACGCAATAGACCCAGAATAACACCACCATGGTTGATAAGAGCCACTCTCCGGTGCTGCCTTCGGTCAGGCCATATTGGGAGATGTTCATCAAGATTGTGCCTAGATACCAGAAGATATATGAATTAGCGATGCTGAGAGACACTGAGATCGATCCGATGTGGAAATCGACGTACCGATGCTAATGACACTCGCGGGAATGAAAAGGCTTTCAGTCGGATGCAGGATCGAATGCAGGAATGTCGAGGGGTAGAAGTGGAATCGCAGCGAGATCATGGTGACGTTGAAGAGGAACAGCACAATGTTCAGGAGGAAGAAGAAAACTCCGATTGCGTAGATGCCGTTGAAGCGATAGGGTACTGCGTGTGAGGTCAGCACAATAGACCGGGTTCTAATAAGATGGCCACTCAATCACCCGTACCGTAATAGAGGACGTTGGCGACGCCGCCGGTGGCCATTGTCATTGTGAACCATGTCCAGGTGAAATGCCGAATCCTCTCCTTGAAGTGTAGGTGAAGAACATGGTCTCTGTGTGTTGCGGCGTGTTTGGACTCGTTCGGGTTCCAGTGGTCAGAGGTTCCTCGGCCCTGTATCGACCGTAGTGGCGGATGTGTCGCTGGCGATGCCCTTTCGCACTCAATGGGAGCCTGCGGTGGGATGGGAGGTGGACTGGACCCGCTATCACTGGACACGTTGGGCGGGGGAAGGCCGAGGCGGTTGGGCGACGGTGTTGCGTTCGCCATCGCGATCCGGGATCCTGCCGGTCAGATACTCAGTACCGATGTGCCGCAATGGTACAAGTATGCCGTAGAGGTAGTTGTTACTATTCTTTCGGTGGGGGGAAGTCGGCTTTGACTTGGGTCGTCGGCGCTATATATCGAGCGCTGTTGTCTCAATCTCGTCCCACTCACACACTAGGCGCCATTGTTCATCTGTGGAAGTGAAGTGCATATTGGAGAAGGTCCATGCAATATGCCGACCAGGTAACTTTTTAGAGAGCAGGGCATGACATGCGGGTATTGGCGTCACAAGCTGAACGGCTAGTTCTATACCATGCCGAACTCTTCACCAAGGGTCTGGCTAGCACGGCATCATCCAGAACATGTCGTAGCATTTGGCGAACATTTCGACTCTGTGGTAAGAATTGAAAAGGGGAGATACAAAGAAGCCTGCACTGGATTTTTCCGCTCAAGTTACAACATACATGTTGTGTAATGCAAACGCTGAGCCATCTTAAATCCAACAACAGACCACGACCACCCATATCCAGGATTATCTCAAGATTTCGCACTCCCTTTTCTACTCATTCATCATCCTCGACATCGATCACAATGCTCTTGAACTGCCGCGCGGGTACTTTGCGTGCGAACAAGATATCAAGCTCGCGGTAGGATCGATGTTTCATTTCCGGAAGGAAGAAGCTATGAATACGGTCAGCAGGAGTTTTTGCAGAGGTGAGACCTGCGAGAGTACGTACTATGCCACAACCCAGCACACCGCCGCCGTCCCGCCCCAGACGTAGCCACATTTTCCAACCAGGTTCCAACCGGTTGGGTTGACGAGACGGGAGGCGATGTAGATCAAGGGGATCTCGGCGATGTAGTAGGCCGCTCGGCCAACCGAGATTGTCAAGGGTCGAAGGCGGACGGCGGACGTCTCTGCGAGGATCGTCCAGGATACCTGGAAGGAAGAGTCAGCGGATGTCGTAGACAATCTGGCGTGCACAAAAGCCTGGATCGTACGTACCGGACCAATCACGCCAGCAAAGATGAGCGACATGACTATTGCTAGAGCAGCTTGCGCGGCATTGGTCGCGTGGTTTTATGGAACGGAGGCGGCGATTCCCATCAAGACAAGCAGGATTACATTGGTCGCCGTGCCCCAGAGATAAATTGTCCGCCGGCGGAAGTATGCTGTGAGATACCAGCTGCCGACATTCGCGCAAAAGGTGAGGCAAGACTTGATAAGGCCGAGCTTGAACGCAAAGTTTGGGGTCATTCCGGCTTGCTCGAAGAAGAAGATGGCTTGGCTGCCGATGAGGTTTCCCGAAAAGTTCTGAGATACGAATATCAAGCAGACGATGATGGTGCGGCGTCGATCGGTGCCTTTGAACAAGTCGAGGCGGCTGGCAGTGCCACCCATTCGCTCTTCGATGTTGACTGTGCGTTCGATCATCGCCAGTGCCTTTTCCGGTATGTTGCCTCGTGACGCGGGTCCGAGGCGTTGCACTGAACGAAGAGCCTCCTCTCGGCGGCCGTGACGAACAAGCCAGTAAGGCGATTCGGGTGCGCACAGGATCAGGATTAAGAGCGGGAGCTGTGATTGTCAGCCATGTCGAGAGCGAGTACGAAGGGATGGGCTCACCGAAAAGATCCACTGCAAAGCCAGAGGTATTCTCCACGCCCATTCGTCCTTGCGTTCCTTGTAGCTGTACATGACGACGGCTACTATGACACCGCCAATAGTCCAGCACATCTGGATAGTCCCGGTATAGACGCCTCTCAAGGAGATCGGTGCAATCTCGCTGGCGTAAGCTGGCGCATTGGCGATGAACATACCCCACGGAACCGCCTCGAGTGCTTGACCGACCACCAGAAGCGCCAAAGAGTCGGCAAAGAAGGACACAAAGATGGTCGCATTCATAAGGATCCTAAAAGTGACGGGTAGAAATGTTAGTAAAGCCTCAGACACGATCGAGCGTCGAGCCAGCCTGACGAGACATGCAAACACCAAGCTCGAGTGGCCTTGTGTATTCTGGATACTCACAACCCAAGCACCAGCGACAAGCGATAGCCTACGCGGTTCGTGATGGGTCCAGCCAGGAATACTCCGACGAATGCGCCGCATTGCCCGGCTTGTGCCAGGCTGCTCTGTCAACGGGTCGCGATCGACATCTTCCCAGTAGAAGCCGTAGTCTGGATCACTCGTTGGATCACCTGCGCTCAGCGGCAAGTAAGAAGTAGGCGAGGAATTCCACTTCCAAAGGGATCCGGGCGCTATCGCCCACATATGAGTTTAATGATGCGGAAGACCGGACGTCCGGACATGCTTTGATCTCCAATGTATATTGACCAGCTCTCTGTGTGACTGTGAAGAAGCGGTGTATAGCTTATGCACGCATCGGGATGCTCACCTGTGAACCTTGGATCGACGGCCTGGCGTCGAAGAAAAGTCGACTTACCTTCAACCGTGTTGCTGTTCGTTCAAAAAGCTAAACAATGAATCCACGCATTACCATCTGACTTAATATCGTGTCAGCTGGCTTCTGGCTTCGGTTGCAGACCCTCATTATTTTACCATGTTATTCTACTGTGCACCGTCGAACTCCCTAAGGCCAGACCGCAACGCAAAACCAGATCCATCCCGTCATGCTGAAAGCCCGCAACCATCTAGCACTTGGCCATGCGCTGATACATTGGTCACATTCCGACACCCCAGAACCCACAAGACGTCTCGCTTCGACATGAACGCCTTGTGAATGACGAAATCGACTATCCGAAAGCAGACCTCCCACTAGCACGACTCTTGACCGTCCTTCACCAGAAGCTGCACCATCCTATGTAGTGCTGACAAAGGTTTTCCAGATTCGTCGCCTCGCTGAGAAGGCGCTCGACCTGTTCCGTGACATTCAACTCGGTCTCCTTCTTAAAGTCTCGTCCCGTCAACTTCTCCTTCACTCGGGCCAACACTTGCAAGGCACGAGCATTTTGAACTTCCCTGTCCGCGGGATCGATTCCGTTCGGTTGCACAATGCTTCTGTTTCGTGGTCGGAAAGAGTTGTTCGGTCTGTCTCCTTGAGGCGCGTTCGGATCGACACCCATGACAGAAGTGCGCCGGCCGCCAGCTGCCTCTGTAGGCATAGGAGCGCCCATGATCGACGTGCGTCGCTCCGATGGGAAGGAAGGTTCAGGGGGAGATTCACGTGTACCGAGGCGCCAGGTTAGTAGCGGATCATGGATGAAAGCCTCCAGCACAGCCATCAGAGACTCCTTGTTACCACGCAGCAGTCGCATGACATGCTCGCAGGTGGTGCGGTAGGATCCCTCAATATTGCTGACCTCCATGGCAAAGGTCAACATCCTCGTAAGTCGGAACGGCACGCGCTCAGGGTACTTCTCACGATGCATTGCGACTTCGAAGCAATCTCCAAAATCGATGTGCACGATCTTTCCAGTAACACGATCAAGCATCAGATTGCTCGGATGGCGATCGCCCAGTCCGAGGATATACCCGACCATGGACATGACGCCCAATGAGCGTGTGTAGTTGGTCCGGCGGTCGAGCCAGGCTTCGGAAGACTTGCTTTTGAGCCACAGCACTCGGTAAAGATCTTGTCCGGTGGTGTTGTCCAGCGCGTAGCCGAAGACTTCCACCTTTTGCATCAGCGTCAGATTATCGTAGTCAGGTGCCATCTGCAGCATGATGCGGTGCTCGATGTTGAGAAGGATCTTGCGGCTCTCGCGGTATTCGCGAATGAGAACATGTAGGGTATCCGAGTTGGGAACCCAGCCGATGAGACCAGCTTGGGTCGAGAGAGGGATGGCCGCATAGCGCTGGATGTTCAAGTGCCGCTTCAAACATTCAGGATCTGTGCCCAAGAGCGTGTTGACAAGGCCGAAGAGTTGCATGACTCTCTCATCTTGTCGGATGTCTTCGTGTCCCTTGATGAGGAAATCATGCTTGTTGCCATCACTGCCTCGAAGTCCAAGTTTTCGTGGTCGCTGCTTTGACGAGATGACGGTCGCCACGGGATCGAAGCTTTGAATTCGGATGATGGGCTTGCCACTGATGTAGGTACCTGGCACCGCGAGATCCAGGTCATGAGCATTCTTTAGCTCTGGAGAAACGTATTGCAGTTCGAGACTCATGAGCTGCGGCAGTTGGCGAGCGATCCTCTTGAAGACGCCGTAGTAGAGATCCCACGCCTGGTTGAGATCACCAATCTCCTTTGTCGATCGATACGCTTCACACCAGTCGTGCGCTTCATTGAGGTCACGCCCAAAAGATTGGATGAAAGATATTTCCCGCAGGGTTTCCGGACCCTTGCGAAGCATTTCGTGTAGCGGCTCGAGCAGTGCCAGCATACCCTGGATGTTGTGGTCGCCAAAATAGAGTCGACTAGCTTCCTCCAAGCCCTCGTGCCATTGCTCGTGCCAGAGCACCGCAATGCGGATGAGTTCGTGGCTGACAAGACCTGCCTGCTCCACGAGCTTGGGCGAATGCTGCTTCATCGCCTCCATGATCCTGCCTGCAGATCGCGATCTGTTGCCCATGTCACTCTTCATGCTGACCGTCAGAGGATACACCAGGGCTTGAGGATGCGCCCTGCCAATTTCGACCAGCAGGTTGTGGATGCCCTCGCGGACGAGCCTGTTGGGCTGGTTGATGCGTGCGATGAGCTGTGGAATTACCTCCAGCCACGTGTCAACGCTGACGGAAGAGATGCCTTGTTGCACGCTGTGAGTGACTTCTTGATGTGAGCCATGTGCGAACCACATCGTGAGAAGGCGGAGCGTATCCTGCAGCGAACTGGACGATGAGAGTGCAATACTCTTGAAGAAGCCTTTGATGGCCGGTACCACATGTTCCGACACGATGTAGTGAGGGACGTCGGCCGACTCGCGATCACCAGCGGTCAGTGAGGTCACAACTTCGAAATTGGCGAGCGCCCAGGCATGCCAGGCTTTGTACCAATTCTCGTTGTACCTCGTCGCAGAGTAATAGGATTGCAGGACGTCCTGAACATGCTCCGATTGCCAATCGCCGTTGTGCAACTTGACCTGCCAGTCACCTTGCTTGAGATAGCAGCGTGCGAGCAGGGTCCTCCATTCCTCAAGCTCTGCTTTGTCTCTGGGCGAGATGTGCTGTGCACTGGGTGCGCCGAACGGTCCGGTGCTGTGTATACCATTGACACCATTGGCGCCGTTCAAGCCGTTGGCAGGTCCCGCGATTGACAGAGCGGCAGAATTGCTCTCCTCGTAATCATTGCGGAGCCGCGTCGTAAAGTCTTTCAATGCAGCTAGAGCGGCGTCGTGCTGATCGTTGCTCCACAAGAACTTGAATGTGGCGTACTGCACCGGGTAATCGGCGTTTTTGACCTTGGCCCAGCTCTCGGAATCAGAAAGCAGGTTTCCGATCGGGCCCGTGCTACCCAGCAAGCTGTTGAGACTCTTCTCTGCCAGACCGCCTCGCTGTGCCTTGCGGCAGATGGAGGCGAATTTGATGTACATCTCGGTATTCTCCTGTGGAGTGATGACCAAGGCGCGAACCTTGAGCATCCGCTGCCATACCTCTACCTGACGCTGGCAGCCCTTCAATCGTTTTGTCCATGTCGCACGCATTCTCTCGCGCTTGTCCGGATCGTTCGCGTGTTGCTTGTATGTGATGATCTCTTCCAGTTCTGCAAGCATCTGGACCCTGACAATCACACTGTATGCGCGCGTGTAGCTCTCGCCGAGCAACGCACTCAGCTCGGTATCGAGGCCATCCCTCGCCTTGGTGATGTGAGCGTGAGCTTCGTCGAAGTGATTCCGGTGAATGGCCAGGATGGCTCCGAAGAAGCTGCGATCGGGCGTGTGCTGTTTCATGGCGCTCAGATAGTCGTCCATAATGTCCCATTGTCCCATGCCCCAGGCTGCGGCCGCCGCTAACGGAGCAATGTGCCTCTTGTTCTCTCCGGAGGCGTGCATCCATTTGTCTTGTGCGATGGAAGAAAGAGTGTCCCACTCACCGAGAGCATGCAAACATCTCATTTTGCCCATGACGACCTCGAACGATGCCTTTTCAGGCCCGCCTTCAGCTTCCTCGCGTGCTTGATATGCGAGCAGAGCCTCTTCCCAGCGTTGCAGCTTCTCGAACCAAGTTTCTTTCAAGTCGACGTCTTGATACCCTTGGGCCTTTCTAAGGATACCAAAGGCTGCGTCGGTCTGCTGAAGCTGGTTGTTGATCGAGATGAGAGCCTCCACTGCACTCGCATTCTGCTCGGCATTGAACTCGAGTTCCTTGTAATGCAATGCCTTGGCAAATGCGTGACATTTACCGGCGTACATGCCCAAAGTGCGAACATCAATAGGAAGGGCCTTGTCGTCGTGTTCCATGAATTCGGCCAGATTGAGCAGGATCTGGAGGATTTCGGGAGGAATGTTGGGACTCGTCAATGCCACTTCGATAGAACGGACGAGTTCCTCTTGGTACTGGTCGTAGAGTTCTGTCCAACAGCTCACAAAAGCACTGTTGAAGAGACTGCGCGCAAGAGGTGCGTAGATGCCCGCCAAGTTAGTGCATGCTCTCAGCGCCTGTTGCGGTGACTCTCGCAACAACTCCACCGAGAAGCGACGCATCCACTCCTGCCAGTCCTCTTTTGTGGATTTCTGGTTGGCCTCCCATGCATTCTTCAGATGCTGTTGGTTGACCGCGAGCTTCTTGGTGGAGATTTCGGTGGGATATGTGTCTTCATCCTCATCGTGATACTTCTCCTCGGGACTTAAGTCTTGCGGCAGAGCTTCGTGCTTTTTCAGTTTGCCGATGATGATGTTGTAGTGGGTGTGGTGGATCTTCTGCTGCACAAGGATCTTCTCGATAGTAGGGATGAAGTGCATGTAGTCTTGGCCCAGCTGAAAGATCAGCGCACATAAAGTTTCCATCGCGGGTGTTTTGAGATTGTTGTCGTTGCCTTGTAGCACGCGCGATAGTGGATGAATGATCTTCGCGGAGAATTCGGAAATGTTGACTTGTCTGCTCAGGCGTCCGATCGTCTCGATGGCAGATTTGCGGACATCGCGATGACGATATCTTCCATCCGCAGTGTCAAACATCCGGACAATGACTGGGATGATGAGGTGCATGTACTCCTCAGCGCTGGCTCCGAAAACGAGGAATGCGTGAAGTACGCGCTGGCAGGCAGCTCGACCACTCTCGGTCCGATTGTCGGCGTCGAGCACACCAAGCATCAGTGGGAGAACGTTGGCCAGGTATACCTTGAACTCCCCTTCCAGACTTCTGGCTATGCTCTCGATGAGGGTGAGAATGGTGGCTTGCAACTGAGTGCTTTTGTACCAATGATCGCTGATCGCCTCGAGAATGACGTGAAGATGTGGACGGATGTGCTGCCTCACAATCTTAACCAATAGACTGAGCTGATTGAAATAGCCTTCGAGGCGATTGTCGGAAGTCGCATCTTTCAACACACCAACAATGCCAGGCACGACAGTGCTCAGGAAAGGGACGCACTTCATGCCCATCGTAGCATAGATGTTCATGACTGCCTCAACAACACTGGAGTGATACTGCTTGAGCGTGTCTTCTTTGAGCATGCTCATGAGTGTGTTGATCACCACAGTCGGGTAGTAGTCTTCGTTACTGGGTGTGATTCCCTTCATGATGAGGGTCACATCCGACTCGGCCTCTGCTTCTGCACGGAGATTGGACTCTGGAGACTCTTCAATGACCTGCTGATGCTTGTACGGATCGAGCGCGCCTAGAATGCCCATGAGGCGGATCGTCTCACGGCGGAGGTCCCCGGGTGCTTCGTTCTTGACGATACCGACCAGAATTGTCAACAACTCCGGATGGTCCGTGTACGGATCGATGACATAGCCACTGTTGCTTGCCAATTGGCCCAAAGTACACAGCGCGGCTTCGCGCTTCTTGGGTGACGCAAGATCTTGAAGGCTTCGAATGATGATCCGCATCAATTTTGGGATATACTTGACCATGTCGTCTCCACCAACGGTGGCCAGATCACCCAGAGCGCGCAACGTTGTGGCGGCAACGTCGGCATTCGAATCCTCCGCTTTAGGCAAGAGTACTGTGACCATGGGATCGACATATGGCTTGATCAGCTTGCTACTGGCGCTGACGAGGTGGCTAATGAGCTGAGCTGACTCTCGTTTGTTATTCGAGCTGTTGGAGTACTCAATTTCCGTCAGTAACTGAATCAGAACCTTCCGCAGCGATGGGAAAACGTAGGCCGGGTTGACCGACGTCAATCGACCGATGATTGTCATAGCAGCCTCGCGGATTGGGAACTTCTCATCGTTCAGCGCAAGGAACAGCGTGCGCACGTTCTCCGCTTTTGCAAGATGACGATCGAAGCGAGCGTCCAGGGACACCAAGACTGTCTGACGGATGTCTGGCTGTGGATCAGCAACACCGACGGTGAGAAGCTTCTCGATGACATCGGAGACCACCTGGATGGCGTGGTGACTCGTCTGATGCACGATGGGATCTTTGACGAACAATTGACAGCAGGTCAATGCGGCTGCTTTGCGGATTGTTGCATCGTCATCCTCGACGTATCGAATGGCCACATCGCGGACGAACTCATTGAGCACGTGCCCGCTAAAGTCGAAGGAGCCCAACGTCACCAAAGCCAGCGCAATTTCTTGATCCTTGTGTTCCTGGTGCTGTGGATCTCTTTGGTCACGATAGTCTCTGGTGTAGATCGGCGGAAGGCCTTTTCCCTGTGTGGGATGGCCGAGAGTTTGAAAAGGCTGGCCGCAAAGCGTACGGCTGAGCAGGTCCAGTAGCTTCTCCTGGATGGTTGACTTCACTGGTGGTATGTAATGAGCCATGTCGACCAATGCCTGCGTGAGCGAGTCTGAAAGACCACAAGCAAATATGGGATCGAGAAGAGCCTCCATGTATTTGCTGAGGGTCTGGCCGACAGCGATGGCCATCATGCTGATGCACTCGAAAATGGGGGCCTCGTCCGAGTTCTTGGTGCGGTTCTTTAATGACAAGGCATCTCTGATGTGAAGCAGAATAGTGTCGAGATAGGGTGCTATCGCTGAGGTCACCGCGTGTGCGACTTTGCCGATGGCAACGAAAGCCATGTTCCTCTGCTTCGGATCCTTCAAGAGGGCTTGCAGGTGCTGCATTGAGCGAGCGAGGTAGTGGTTGCAGAAGTCTTTGGGAGCATACGCAGCAATCAGAGGGATGATCTCCACGACGGTCCTCCTGATTGTTGGATCCCGATGCTCGCGATATTGCTGCAACAACACCCGGTCAGAGGCCTCCTTGTACTTGGACCCGTGCATAAACATGCCGCCTTGGATCAAAAGTTCCTTGTACACCAGTAGAGATCCATGGATGCACTCCACGGTACCACGGCGGAAGCCGTCTTGAGCACCCTCGAACATGCGCGTGAGGCATGTGGAGCGCTGCTGCGGATCTCGTGCTGACAGAATCTTGAAGCACTGTGACACGACCTCCGCGGCAGTTTCCCGAATAACGACCTTTTGATCGCGCAAACCTTCCCATATACTGGCTAGTATTCCAGGAATGTACATGTACAGGAGGGTAGAGCTGTTCCTCGCTAGTTCGCGGAGTATGAGCACAGCAGCGAATCGTCGATTCTCCGTCCTCTCCGATGTGAGCCACTCGAGAGCACGCTTGACCTCTGCCTCGACGAGCTCCGCAGTCAGGGCTCCTCCAGGAGTGGCAAGACGGCCCAGGCACTTTGCAGCGACGACCATGGCGCTTGTATCATTTCCCTCGAGTGTGCGTTTGATGTAGTTGCTGAACTTTGGCACCTTTTGCGCGGCATCGTCGCCCTTGAAATCAATGAGAGCATTCAGAGCGTATAGGCCACCTGTCCGCTCGTGTGTATCGTTCCCTCCCAGAATCATGTTCACCATGCGGCTGTTCACATCGGCGTAGTAGGTTTGGAACGGGCCTTGAGCGAGCTCTCGATAGGCCGTGTTGACGTTGTCCAGCAGACGTGCGGCGGCATTTTGACGGACTAGCTCACTGCGAGCTTTGAGGTCTGTGAATATCGCGTCGAGCGGTTCCTTGTAGACGGATGCCATGGTGGGCGTGAGGTCGTGTGCGGCTTCTGTGGATCCGGCGATGCGCGTGACAGGATGGAATTACAGACGCTGCGCTGGCGTCACTTCATCTTCCGGATCGACTGACATAGTATATCAGCAGGTCGAGATCTGATCGATGAGAGTGTGTCCGTTGAATGTGAGGTCAGGCAGGTCAACTGCTTCGAAGCCCGTTTAAGCTTCACAAGGTGTAGTTCTAGTTCGTGACCGGTGGGGGATTTGCACATGAAACCTTAAACTTTGAGCCGCATCGACAGCTTGATCGCGGTTTCGAGCGTGTGCTCACTTAGCTTCCGACCATTTCTTCACCCCTTATGACTATGCGCTTCATTGATACGTCGCATTCAACCCAGGACGTCGCCCGCCGAGATGGCTAACGAAGAGATCCCTCAGGAGTTCCCGGACGTGTCTCAAAAGCTATCTGCCCCAAAAAAGCTATCCGCGTTCGAGCGGGAACGACAGGCGCAGGAGGAGAAGCGGAAGAGAGCAGAGGCTGAGAATGCGGCGGCACTCAAGTTGTTCGAAGATTCCTTTGCGAACGATGACGAAGGCGACAATGACGACTTCGATGGCTTTCCAGCGTTCAATGCACCGCGAGGTTCTCAAGCGGGATTTGGTGGCTCACGATCCGGACTCGGCGGACATCCAACAGGAGGAGCACTGCCACCGAATATGAAGAGAAAGCGGGCGTTGGAGGAATTGAGAGAACAGCAAGAGGCGAGGAGAGAGCAGCAGGCGATTGCAGACGAGTACACACTACAAGGACATGCAAATGAAGAGCGGGACCAATATAGCCGTGAAACAGAGCGGGAAGACGCCGCACCAAGGCCCACGGTGCAGTTGACCTCACTTCCGCCAGCCACCACCGTTGAGGATGTCAAAGCGCTACTCCGCGATCATCTAAATGTTCACTCGGTCCAGCTTCAGGCGACCCCGACATGGAACGGCAAAGCGTCACTTACGGCTGTCGCTGCGTTATCATCGGAAACATCGACGTCTCAGATCGACAATGCCGTAAGTGTACTCAAAGACAAGTATCTTGGGCTTGGCTTCCATCTCTCCATTTCACGCCATCTCTCTTCGACTTCTATTCTGCCTGCCCTAATATCCGGACCGAACGCCACCTCCAACGAGCCGTTTGGCGCGCAAAAGGTCAGTAAAGATCAACAAGGTCGATCGAATCTGCGAAATGCTCCTCCTCCGGGGGAATTCGCCCCGCCAGAATCGTACGAAGCACCATCTCGCCATGGGACCCACTCGACCAGTTCGATCATTGCGGTACAGCCACCATTGGACACTTGCACGGTCCGAGCAATACATGCCATGGTTGATCGTCTGCTCTCGGAGCCGGATGCCGAGCGCGCGCTGGAGCTAGAGGCAATGTTGATGGCGCTCCCGGAGGTACAAACCGACAAGCGATTCTCGTTCCTCTACGATTCGCGCAGCGCACCCGGCGTTTACTACCGCTATTTGCTGTGGAACGACGACGAATGCATCGAAACCTTACAGGAGCAGAGGCGACTTGGAAGAGGACCTGAGCGCGTTTTTGAAGATGTGATCATTGACTGGGCCCCGCCAAACGGTGACATGCCGTTTGTCGATTTGTCCACACTTGGTGAAGCGTTGGATCATCCTAGCTACGAGTCTAGCGACGATGAGAGCGACGACGGAGAGGGTACACGGCGTTTCAACAGTGGACGAAAGGATGGCGAGGTCGTTCCGATGGCCACGGAGGCGAAGCGACTTCATCCTCTGCAGCTCGCAAAATTCGCGTGGTATTTGTCATCCATGCCCTCTACTCATGCCAAATTGCGCAAGTGCGATGTTTCTGCAGTCACAAGTTTCGCAATCAATAATGCTGGAGCCGCCGCAGAAGAGATTGTGGACATGCTCGTGCTGAACATCGAAAAGCCATTCACTCAGTCTCAGTGCGCGAAAATGGACATTGAAGACCTTCCATCGGACGATGACGATATGTACGAGCCCGATGAAGATTTGCCCGTCGTGGAGGCTACATTCACTCCAGAGCATGGCGATGTCAACGCCGAGAAGAAAGAACAGTACGATCCTTCTCAAGCCAAGTTGGTCGCTCTTTACCTGATCAACGACATCTTGCATAATTCTTCCACAGCCGGCGTACGCAATGCTTGGAAATATCGCTCCCTCTTCGAGATTGCCTTTCGCCGACAGAGGACTTTTGAGCATCTGGGGCGCTTGGAGAAAGAGTTGGGATGGGGTCGGATTAAATCCGAGCAGTGGAGAAATCGGATTCGAGTGCTGTTTGAAATTTGGGAAGCTGGGAGTGTCTTTGCTGGTGATGTATTTGAGGCTCTGAAGAGGGACTTCTTCGAGCAGCCCGAGGGTGGTGATCAAGAAGCGGCGGGCGAGCAGACCGCGTCCACGCTTGAGCCCAAACGCCTTCCTCGCTTCAAGCGGATCGATAATACAAAGTCCGCAGAGCCCTCGGCGGATGCCTCAGTGGAAACGATCATGTCATCGACGGGGAATGATAGCTGTCATGGACCCTCCCGAGCCGATATTGATGGTGTACATCTTCCATTCGAAGAGCTCGATGGGATGTCTTCCTTTGAAGATGATGTTCAAAGAGGAGGCACTGCGGGTATGGCCAGCGGAGGTGTCGCAGTGCCAGAGAATGCATATGTTGTCGATTGGAATGCAATGGAAGTGGACACTGCGCAAACGGCCCAGCCCTTGAGGACCGGCTTTTCTATCAAGATGGGGGGCGGCAATAAGCAAACTTCGTTGGATGACTCAAAGCGCACGAAGCAGACCGAGGATATGTTCGCGGACAGTGACGAAGATTGAATGATTGCAATACTGTCACGCGCACAAGGAAGATGACGAGTGCTTGCCCCATGGATTTCAACACACTCCTGTCCACCTGCCGTACCTCGCGCCTACTTCCCAGGGCGCCGTCGCAAATGGCAAGACCGATGTTTCCTGCTGTGCTCCCTTTCAATATCCGCCGCATCGCTCGCACACACTGGCCAGAACCTCCGTTACTGCGCACCGCTCTTAGACACCAACAGTAATCCACTCACCGCCATGTCGTCACATAAAAGACCGTTCGCGCCCTCTACCAAACGCTCTGCACTCGCTCCCATCACTGACCGACGCAGAGGGAAGCTTCTTGAACGAAGTTCGGCACCCACCATTTTCATTCAACCTGGTAAGGAAAACAGGGACCACTTCGGATCAAAACTTGTGTTACGGCGTGAGTGGTGATTGCTGGGTCATGTCACGAGATGTGGCAGTCGACAACGTGGGGGCGTTGTGTGCGCATCTCAATGAACGCACCATGTCAAATAGTCCCTCAGGTACATCCGGCCCTGCGTACAGCGTCAGCGTCAGCAATTCCTCTCAAACACGACCCTCGCACATCTCACACTCTCTGTCCCGTTTGCCATCGGCATGAGGAATCTGCCACCTGCTGAAGCCTTCGATTCGATCGTGCTCTTGTGTGTCCACCGCGACGAATGTGCGATCGGTGGGATTCTTCAAGCCGATCGCCCACATTTGGTCTAGGTATTGACGGCGGCAGATGGTCGAATCGGGGAAAAGATAGGCCCAGTAGGACGACAAGCCAAAGGAATGGAACCAGATGTCATCGGTTAACGCGCGAAGATCATCCTCCGTGGCTGGACGGAGTTTGAATCGAGTCGGATCTGCGAGGTGAAGTTGGGATGCCATGTTTTGATGATTGTTGAGGGTCATGTTCTGAAGGTGGGTCTTCGGGGGTATATATGGCTCAAGGCTCAGCCCTGCGAAGGATCACGAAGGATTCGGGTGAAGAGGCTGCAAAGGAGATAGCATCCTTCGTCGCTTCTGGTGCGTAACGGCCGATGATTGCCCAGACAGTCACTCACCGGGCACCACGTGCCGTAGGGGGAGGTAGTAAGCAAGGAGGAAAGAAGATGCGCTTATTAATGTTCAATGTACCTCTCAGCTACTAGTACCTCCCACTCTCAGAATCGAGAACGATGCTTTTGCTATCTCAACACCAAATACAAAGCCCGACTTGGATCATGATGCTCATGTACCAGAGTCGATGCAACCGTCAGCAAGGGCTTGACGACTGGCTGTGAGCTGACAACAGGAGTCCAACCAAACTTGGAACGGAACCTGCCTCGAACCTGGTGCTCTACTACGAACTCAGGATTGGCGCGCGGACGGAGTGAGACGGCAATGGACAGAGTAGTACAAGCCGGCGAAGATTTTTTCTGCAGGACTTGACATCGCGACTTGTACGCAGTCTTCCCGGCTCTTCGATGTGGCATACAGCTCACAAGATGGACGACATGCTGCTCATACCGACACTGTGAGGACTGCCCGCTCTCCCTGCATCAAAACCGAGCCATCTCTCAACTCCCGTCGATGTCGCCCGAAAGATTTCTGTCCGCTTACCACGTTCTCGTCGTCTCGTCGGTGTTGGACGATCACTGGGGTCAATGGACGGAAGTTGAGCAATCCGAGATGAAGTCAAACGTGCTTACATTCAAACTGTCTTGATTCGTCGAGATTCTGGCCGTGCTTTCATTGAAGGATGTCTACTTCGTCCATATCCTGGTTCGTACAGGGTTCTCCTCACGTTTTAGACTTTCGAGCTGATCTGATGTAGAACTCAACCCCAGACGCTATTTGGAGCAAACGCTTTCGTTATTTGGAGCAATTCCTATGCTTTGCCCAAGATGCACTCTTTGGACTTAGATGCCGAATACGTTGCAAAGGCGGGCCAAACTATGTTGAAATGCAAGGAGCCGACGTAGGAGCGCAGGAGGCTTGCTGTGAGGCGACCCTCACCAAGAG
>AFIY01000516.1:0-69815 GCA_000223825.2 Zymoseptoria passerinii SP63
ATCCCCCCAAACGCGACCCGCGCCTGCACCACCAAATCCCACTCCGCCATCCACGCCCTCACCCCCCCCGCGAGTTCCCTCACCAATTCCGGGGCGTCCGCCTGTGTGAAATTCAGTTTAAACAGGAACGATCACCCCCACCGCCGCTAGAGCTTCCATTTCCGCGGACATCAAGAGTCCGGCGAAGGACCGCCTCATCAAGCCCAATCCAGTCACGGCGTAGGTGACGAGGATGAGTCCCCACATGACGCCGTGATGTCCGGGGAAAAATGTGCGTGCGATGGATGCTGAGGAGGAGGAACCAGGCGGGGGTGAGCCAGTACCAGAATTGTTGTTCTTCTTCGATGTAGGAGGAGGCGAACATCATGATGCTGTAGAGGGTGGCTGTCAAGGCGAAGAAGATGCTTGCGGGGGTTGGGGAGCGGAGGAGTGGGGTGGGGAAGGAGACTAGGCAGAGGATGAGGATGAGCAGGCTGAGAGCCATGCCGAAGACCATGAGGGGGATGTTGTATGACGATGCCGTTCCGGAGAGTTCTTCCTGCGTCGTTCGTAGGAATCTCATCAACGCCTCTTTCGCAGCCGTCGTCTTTTCCTGTCCCGATTTTCCCTTCGAGAGCACATCCGCATGCGCCCACAGACAAGCAAGCCTCTCTTCACCCTCCTCCTCACCCTCACAGACATCACCCGCCAGATCCTTCGCCGAGAAGCCCTCCACAGTCTTCTTGAACGACTCCTCCCCATAAGTCGCCTCGACAATCTGCACCATCTGCTCCGCATTTCGTCTCAAATGTCCCACTTCTTCTTCCTCGCTCCACAACCCGCTCATCTCGGGGATACTCACTCCCAGACTGTTCCTGCTGATCGCTGATCGGCAAGCCCATGAGTCCCGCCAGCGTGGGAATGAGATCGCTCTGCTGGACCTTGGTGTAGTAGTGGAATTCCGTGCCCTTCTTCGGAGTCGTCGGACATTCGTACCCCGGTCCCTTCTTCATTTCTTTCAACTTCGGACTGGCGAACAGCAGTGCAGGCTCCGTTTCTCCTGGTCCACTGCCTCCATGATTCCCACCAGCATTCATCCCGTGGTCGCCCGCCATGACCAACAACGTATCCTTCAAATGCGCCTCTTTCTCCACCGCCTCGTAGATCAACCTCACAATATCATCCATCTCTTTCTGTTTCGGCAGCATATTCGGTCCTTGAGGGCCAGTCTTATGTCCGATATGGTCGAGACCAAGGTAGTGCATAATCATCCCATTCCAGTCGTCGTTCTTCAGTTCGCCGGGT
Organism: Zymoseptoria passerinii SP63; assembly: GCA_000223825.2. NCBI lineage: Eukaryota > Fungi > Ascomycota > Dothideomycetes > Mycosphaerellales > Mycosphaerellaceae > Zymoseptoria > Zymoseptoria passerinii. The sequence goes on from AFIY01000516.1 coordinate 1,285, forward strand.
ACATGTCGCGTAACATTGAGGTCTACTTCTGTAAAGTCCTGTACGTTGGTAAAAAGGGTTGATACTCAGCTATGAAACTCTACGATTGTCATTACCAGGGCCAGTTTTACTGACCGATACGAAGAAGGAACTTGTGCCGTCTTGCCGAGCGAAAAAGTCCTCCGTGGGGAAGAGTTTCAACCAGGTGTCGTCGCCGTAGAAGACGATCTTGCCGCCCTTTTCGCGGATCTGCGAGAGCCAGGTGTCTTGAGCGGAGAGGGAGGAGGAGGTGTCGGACTCGGCGAAGTTGAGGATCAGGTCGAGGAAGGAGGGGACGGAGCCCGTTGTGAGGGCTTTGACGCGAGGCATGGTTACGGTTGGAGGAGAGGCGTGGGCGGTGAAGGGGATGGCGGCGTTGGAGCGAATGAGGCTGTAGGTATTGTCAGTCTCCATGCCTCCTGTGTGTCGTCTCTTGAGGACTGCGAACCTCTGTGTGAAGTCAAAGCCAGACTCGTAGCCGTAGACAAAGTCGCTGCGGAGGGCGTCCACGACCATGAAGATGACACGGTCGAAGATTGGTGCCGGCGAGCTGTCCGCATGGCTAGAGTGTGTCGCGAGACCGGGAAGGACAGGTTTATATGGAAAGAATCCTTTCGCAAAGACCAGGACCGCGACGGGCAATAGTAGATTCGCGAGGGCCAGAGCTGCGGTTTGGACGCGTCGTGAGGTCGGCATTGCTGCGGCGGACGAAGTCAGGACTGGAGTGTTAGCTGTGTCTACGCGATCGCGTTCATCATGAGGAGACTTGAGCGTGAGGTGGTAATAAAGACTGTGGACATTGATGGAGGGTCAAAGGGAGAAAGAAGAAAGCTTTGGGAGGAGGTGACGATCTGCGATGTCGCTTTCGCACGCGGATTCGGATTCGACAGATCCGCCGACCTGGTCATGTTCACACCACCATATGCGTGGCATGATCATGGCATGGTGCCGGCGGACTGGTATACCTTGCTTGCACCTCACTTGACATGTCGGATGATGAGAAGTAAGTCAGGACGATGAAAGACGAGACAAGACAGGACAAGACAAGAGAGGCACAAAAGTTTTCCATCACCATTTTCATTTCTCATTTTCTGGGTATCTGAGTTTTCGGTCTTCATGTACAGCAGTGTCAGTGCCAGTGTCCTTCATCCAACACAGTCAACCGGCGACAACATCATGCCCAAGAGCAATCAGTCGATCAGCCACCAAAACAGGTAGCGCCAGTCGAGCATCGGAAAGGAACACTCAGTCATCTCAGTCATCTCATGCAATCGCCTCAATCCATTGGGCATTGCAAAAATCATTCAGTCTCTTTCATGCAAACAGTCGTCGTCATCTCATCCAGGCAAGGAGCATCTCAATCGACAAGCGTCAAAAGAAAAACTTCCAAAGAAGATATGTCGAGGTAGTGTTGATGGATGAGCAATCACTGGGGCTGCTGGTAGGTGGTAGCCGCCAATTGACCGCCTTGGCCACCTCCGTTGGTGCCGCCGTACGTGTTCGCAACGTTGTCGATCGGCGCACCGGGGATGATGTTGGGGTCCGCACCCGGAATCATGCGGTTTCCTCCGTATTTGGGGGTGCGGGCACCAAGGCGGAACGCGCGAATGCCGCGGTACAGTGCCTTCTTCGGGTCCTGCATGCCCTCGTGATCGATGTAGCCAAACTCGTCGGCGAAGAGCTGCGGCTGAGCCGCGTCGACGCTGTCAAAGACAGCACCGTCGTGCCGCCGCCGCCAGCCAAGTCGCTCTGGGGAGCGTGGGTGATGACAGCGGGGTTGTAGTAAGTGTCGGCAATGGAGGTCTCTCCGTCGGCGACAATGCTGCTGTCGCGGCGTGGGTGCTCGTCGACGCTGGGGGCAAAGGTGATGCGGCGAGAGGCGCGAGCCGGCGACGCGTAGGTGGTGCTACGCAAGATACCCTGAGTGGGTGGCTTGCGGGTGCTGCTGGTACCGTTGCTGTACTGGATGCCCTGAGCAGGTGCAGCGTAAACGGTGCTGGGCAAGGTGTAGCCCTCAGCCGACTCCAAGGCACGCTGGCGGTCGGCGCTGTGAGCCTGGTTGGCCTGGTAGGCACCACGGGTGGCGCTGCGGACATCGGCCTGAACGTCACGATGAACACCGCGAGTGTGCATCGGCGACACGTAGCGACTCAGGTGTGGAGAGTTGCCTGTGTGTGGCGAGTTGCCGTCGTGGTCCGCAGAGGTGAGATGCAGTGGACGAGCGGAGCGAGGTGGTTGAACCTGGACCTGCCGACGCGGGCTCTGATCGGGTATGCGGGCCACCGAGATTGGCGCCGGAATATGACGCGGCGTAGCGCTCTGGGCTGCACGACGAGTGCTGAACTGCTGAGGACGCAGGATGCCATCGTACCCCATGGCGTCGAGGGGTCGGTTTGCCACAGCGGCGGGTGTTGCCGTTGCCACTGCCGATGCCGAGAGCGGCATCTTGGTTGATCTGGCTCAAGGTGCCGCGATCGTAGATTGAGCGACGCTGACCATCGCTCGTGCGTGGTCCACCACGAGGACCAGCGTTGGATGGAAACAGGCCGACCACGCGGGCGTCGTTCACCGAGCGCTGCTTGCGGGAGAAATTGTTGGGGCCGGGAAAGGGCTTCTCCTGACCAATCATGGCGGGGTGGGGAGCGTCGGCGGCGACGTACCAAAGCTTCGGCGTGAAGAGAGGGCACTCGTCCATGACGGCGGAGTTGCGGAACTTCTCAATGAGGCAGTCAACGCCCTGGATGGTGGCGTAGGCAATGGCGGAGTTCTTGGACGCGTTCGATTCAGAGTCAGGCAGCGCAGGCACCCAAGGCTGGCCGACAAAGTCGCGCACGAAGTCGAACAGGTGGTCCGGCGACGTGAGGTTGATGAATCCATAGGCCATGTTTGTGCCGTGGTCGAAGGAAACTCGGAGGTACGAGAAGTCGTACTGGCCATAAAGGTACGTGTCCAGGCAAATCTTCAAATGATCGCAGTTCCAATGCCGCGGGATATTACGGACCATGATGGTGGTCCGCATGTCTCCGTTATTGATGCCCTCCAGCGTGACACGCTGACGCTCGGTGTCGCAGAGCTTGGCGATGTCTTGCTGGTGGAGGTAATTGTTCCCGGGGTATTGTGACTGGTGGATGAAGTCGGGACCCCAGATGTTGTTTGGCTGCATGGCGGCGACGATGTGAGGACCGCCGTTACCCATCGAGCCGTCTCGACGGTAGGCTTGGATGGCCTGACTCTGGTGGGGGTGACTCGCCGACAGAGGAGAGAAGCCGCCTTGTGTGCTGGCGGGAGTGTACACGACGGCGCTGGCAGAGCTCATGCCGGACCGAAGACCTCGGTCTGGCGTCACGTTGACTTGACAGTGGCCATTGGCGTCGACAATCCAAGTCGAGCGACCGGTGGAGCTGACGATGGGAGCAGAGTGCGCAGTGGCCGGAGCGGTCTGACGGACGGCGGCAGATGCGAATGCAGAGGGATGCTCAGGGTGCGCCTTGGCTGTGACGAACCAACCCTGTTGAGATGTCAGCGTTGAAGAGTAAGCGGAAGGTAGATGGTACATACATCGACCAAGAGTGCCACTGGATCGGCGTAGTCAGCGAGCGCCTTTCGAGCTTTGCTGATGCGCTCGTATTCAGCGCGGAATTCCATGGTGAACGTGGATGGGGACTCGCGGCCGCTGAACGCGACCAGTCTGCCTCCGCTCTTCGCGATCTCGTGCACTGTCTGCTTGATGCAGGAAGTGTCAATCTTCGCGAGGTCGCCGGTGAAGGCAGCGGAGAAGATGACCTGTCCGTCGAAGTGCGAGGTCTGGGCAATTGGAGAATGGAGGACATTGGAAGCACCGGCGTACTCCGCCTGCTGGACGTAGACCACGACCCAGCGGGAAGTGATCATGTTCGCTTCATCCTCTGAGCCGGCGGCATCGTTGATGTCATCAAAACAAAGGAGCAAGTCTTGAAAGCCAGACTTGCTGACCGGGGCCATCTTCTTGCCGAGGATCTTCAGCTCCCAGTCGAACTGCTTGATGTTAGACAATTGCATGGAAGGTGGATGGTATGGTGTACTCACCTCGCTGAAGAGGTCCGCCAACAGCTTCTTGTCTTCCGCCTTGATGAACGACACCTTGATGTAGTGCCCACCGACGAAGGCAGGGCCAGCATCGGTGGTGAAGACGGACCGCACAGGGCTCGCAGAGTCAGAACGCGTTCCGATGGGCGCGACGGGACGATGCTTGTCTTGGTCGACGGAAGCGGACTTGGAGAGTTCACTGGAGACAATGACGGGATGCGGTGGGGTGTCGTCCGCGGTGCTGTCCAAGTTGAGCAGCTCAACTGGATGCTTCTTCTCGGTCTTGATGACGGAGGTCTTGGGGAGGACGTCGGCGACGGTGGAAGACAGAGCACGTAGCTTGTCGGGACTGCGAGTAGGGTGTCAGTGAAGTGCAGGTGGGATGTGGGGCACGTGGTATGTGATGCTCACGTGGGTGAAGCTGTGCGGTTTGGCTTCCTCGATTGTACTTCTCCGGGCTCATGGAGCCGGAGCCAGACGACTTGGAAGAGACCATGTTGGAGGTAGGCTCAATCATGATGCTGCGGTGGGGATGTGAATGTGTTTTGAAGGAAAGTTGCTGAAAATTTGCAGAGAATGTGTCTGACAAGCAACACAGGCTCCAACAGAGTGACTGATGCTGTGTGTGTAAGAAGAGAAAGGTGCTGGCAAGGTTGCAATGCTTTCAATGTGTGAGTGGTAAGAAGGAAAGTCAATGTGTGAGTGGGTTGGTAGACTGCAAAGTGAGGGTGATCGGAGGAAGAAGAAGAGGTCGAGGAGTTGGGGGCGAGGAAGGATTTTGTAGTCGAGCTCAGAGGTTCAATGGCACTAACCACGAGCTAAGGATGCTAAGCACGTCGCCGATCGTCCATTGGTTGAAGGTGATGGTAGCGACACTCTTGCATCATCCCGCGACCGTGCGAACAGGGGTTTCGGCGTTCTCGACCGCGACGGAAGGTGCGTTGCGAGGGCAGGAACGAGAGCAATGTTGCTCAGCAACGCTCACAGTGCCGGGAGATGTTGTAACAGACCGCGAGGTAAAGGACTGGAGGAGTAGTCGACCTCTTGCTGAGCATGTCGGTGTGGTTCGCGCAGAGCAACGAGTGCCACGATGGAGCATTGAGATATAGAGCTTCTCGGCTTCCCCGCAGCGTGCTGAGCAACGAGTGAACCCACTGAACGCTCGTGCTCATCCCACTGAGCCCTGATCGTGCTCTTGAACGTGGTATTCGCATGCTTGAGTCGCAGGCTCTCTCACTGAACTCCCAGCGCCGATATCACTCCATGGACACCTCTCCAGCGCGGCCCACAGTCCCATAGACAACGACCATCGCTTCTCCGCTCATTGGGACGAACGCCGAAGATTGTCGGTGCGCCGGGCTTTCGGTACCGCATTGGCCAACAGAGGCTGCCGGGAGTGGGACGCCGACATTGGCTGCTGTTTCGTCTTCCCTCCATCAAGGTAATGGTGCAACGATGAGTTGTTGAAGGCAACGAGAAGACCAGCAGAGAGCAGCTCTATGTCACAGCATGCCCGACGAGTCTTGGAATTGGTATTTCCACTCCAACGACCGCCAAATCAATGCCATCAGCATTCAGCTCGCATTCCCAGGTCTTTTGGCCCCCAAATTCATTTTGATAGACAGGGCCCCAGTCGGATTCGGCGCTAAGGATTTAGAGTTTCCGCTACTTTCGCTTGCTTCCGTTCCGCGATCCGCGAGCACAGACCGTCGATAAATGGAGACCAGCTGCCGGGAAATTGATCTGGGAGCCTTCGGGATGCCGGGGATTGGAGAGAAAGTTGATGAAGGGCCGATAGATCTTCTCGCCGGCTGGAACCCGATGACGTGCGTATTCGTGCTTTTGCTCAACGACGGCATCTCTGCATCCATGATCGATTGGCAGCGTGGCATGATCACGTGAGGTCGAAGAGGCCTTCGAGTGTTCCAACGATCTCCAGTCAGTACTGCTCGGACAGGCGGGTGACTGCTTCGACTTTGAGCCAGCAATATTCAGCTTCGCCAGTCAGTGTAGCTTCTGTGTGTGTCAGTATGTCTCGTCAAGCTCCATACAACTCCTTCACTGTTGTCGTTGGACTCAGATTGTCATGTGCCGTCGATGGTGCTTGTTGGATCCGTCGAGCGTACAAGTCGCAACCAGTACCATCACAAGTCGCATACATCGGCCACGCTGGAGCATGGCAAGACAGTCCTCGAAGGCACAAGAATCCTTCTCTTCCTGGTCTTCGAGCAAGCCAGATCACATCGATCAAGTGTGGTTCTCTGCATCCACCTCATCCGGTCCAAAGGAATACCAGACCATTGTCAACTCCCGAGCCCTGTCACTGTACACCGCACCGTTCGGTCCAACACAAGTCGTGAAAGAACCTGGCAAAGAGCGTGAAATCTTCCATTCGCATAGCCGTCGTTCCACGATCAATCACTGGATCTCGAGGCCATCAGTCAGAACCGTATACGAACAGCGACCAGCAGACCGAACAAGAGACGCCTGGAACAAACATCACGGATTGTGAAAGGAGCTCAAGCCAGCAATCTTCGAACATGGGAACACGAACCTTCTCCGGGGGCGAGCACAAAACTTCGAACATCCAGCATGCTGGCCGTGAGTGTGCTCGGCTGGCCGTAAGTGAGCTCAGTAAAGAGCTATTCCCGAGAACGGTCGACGACGGCATAAATGCAGGGCTCCAGCGTTAACATACGATTCAACACCGCGTGCAAGGACCAGTGCCCAGTGAGTTTTCCAGAAGCCGAGCGTATCGTCTTCCGACTCGTCGTGGAAGTCTCGGCGATGCGTCGCATACAGTCTTGCAACCTCAGCACGACGTCCAGGCGGCCGTCAATAGCAGCAACAAGACAACCTGCATACGGGCAGAGGGGCGCAGGAAAAGGTGTCGTTACAGCACAACGGGCTGCTGGGATCCGTGGAAGCCGTAAGTGTAGCGGCAATATCAAAAAATCACGTTTTGCGGCAATTCGAATCGATGGAGGCCGTAAGTGTAGCTGCAATGTCGGGAATCACCTTTTGCAGCATTTCGACCTCTCGTGGCAAGGTCAGGAGGTAGATCCTCTGCATCTCGCGAAACACCGCAAGGTCCAGGGTGGCAATGAACATGTGCGTCATGCGGACAGCTGGTCAGCTGCTTTGGTCTCGTGGGACGGTTGTCGATTGTTTCGAAGTGTGTCGTGATTTCGAAGGTCGCAGGACAACCAAGTCCGTTGATGCTGGGAGGGATGGGTTAGGATTTTACGTTCGCAATTTAATGATAGCAGCGAGAACGAGAGCAACGGCAATGGCACTGGCAACGACAATGACGGTATGGCAATGGCATCCAGTAACAACGACATCCAATTGGCAATGGCATCCAGTGGCATCCAGGAGTATTGGCAGTGGCATCCAGTGAGAACGGCAAGCATAGCAACAGCAACGACAATCGTAGATGGTATCCAAGAAGAGCTGAAGAGCAGCGGTATGAACTGGCTAACTGCATCAAAAAAAGGTCAGCCAACAACATTCTCCCAAAAGCTTCAAAACAGGGGAAAGGAAAGACACAAACATAAAAAGACCCCCAACTCCCTCCCCACCCATTCCTCCCAAAACCCTCCATCCCTCCTCAACTAAACATCACCGCCTTCCGATCCAACGGCCTCCCATCAGCTCCAATCCCCTCCCTCCCAAACCTCTCCTCAACCCACAACCTCCTCGCCTCATCAAACCCCACCCCCCTCTTCCGCATCAAAATATAAATCTCCCGCTTCGTCGCCTCGTCCAATCCCCGTCTACTATCCCCCGCTTCGATGTTTTCCGCCAGGTCGAAGTGCGACGAGTGGAGGCCCGCTTCGGCGTCTTCTTGGAAGGTCGTGGGGAGCGCCGAGTAGCGGTAGGAGTCGAGTTTGGCGGTGATGGCGTCGAAGAGGTGGGCGATTGGGGTGGGGATTGTGCCCGGGGCGGTTAGGTAGGGGATTGGGGGCGCGAAGGGTTTCCAGATGTTTCGGGTTGCGTAGAGGACTGGAGGGAAGAGATTTAGTATGGGTTTGGTTGTGAGGGGAAGCGCTGAGCATACTTGTTGCGAGGGCGAGAAAGGCGAAGACAAAGGTGTAGAGTAGGAAGGCCATGGTATTTCTTATAGACTGAATTGAACACCCGTAGGCTGCGCTTGATTTGGAGCTCGCGGAGGTGGGTTGGTGGTATGAAGTCGTGTCGATTATGGTTGGCGGAATCTCAGGGCTGTAACGCCCTCGTGCGGCTACGACATGCGCAGTCGCAGTCGCAGTGTTGGTGGTTGTTATGTCAAGTAGGACGTGAGAGCGAACGGGTTGGTTGTCGTCAGCTGGAAGCGGACCCAAGTCCGCACAGAAAGTCGAGCTTCAGTTCTCAAAAGTCAATCTACAACATTCAACTTTGCGACACACCACCTCACCCTCCAGCACTCCCTCAACATGTCCGGCGCCCGCCACTGGGAGCAAGACAAAGAAAGCACGCTTTACGTCGGCAACCTCGACGAACGCTGTACCGATGCTCTCGTCTGGGAACTTATGCTCCAAGCCGGACCGGTCATCAACGTCCACCTCCCTCGAGACCGCGTCACGCAAAACCACCAAGGCTACGGCTTCGTGGAATTCGGCAGCGAAGATGACGCCGACTATGCGTGCAAGATCATGAATCAAATTCGAGTGCACGGCAAGCCGATACGAGTCAACAAGGCTTCGGCGGATAAGAGAGCGGGAGGAGAGAATGGAGGTGTGGGAGGTGTGGGAGCCGAGTTGTTCGTCGGAAATCTGGACAGCATGGTAGATGAGAAGGTGCTGTATGAGACGTTCATACGGTTCGGACAACTGGTCGCCGCGCCAAAGATTGCACGGGACGATGCGAATTTGAGCAAAGGCTATGGGTTTGTGTCGTACGCGAGCTTCGAGGCGAGTGATGCTGCGATTGAGCATATGCACGGCCAGTATCTCATGAACAAGGAGGTTACAGTGCAGTATGCGTACAAGAAAGATGGCAAGGGAGAGAGACACGGAGATGAAGCGGAGCGAGCGTTGGCCGCACAGGCGAAGAAACATGGTGTGGAGGTTGCGATTCCAGCGTTGCCTGCTGCGTTGGTCATGCCACAGAACACACCTCAGGCTCCGGCGGCGATGAACGGCATGGGAGGTATGAACGGAATGAACGGTATGGGTGCTATGAACGGCTACGGTCCACCAGGCGGCGCGAATGGAATGCCTCTCGGTCGACCAACCCCACAACCCCCGCCAGCCTACGGCGGCTACGGAGGCTACCCTCCTCAAGCAACAACACCAGTCGGCTACGGCATGGGCTACCCACCACCTCCAGTCGCAGCATATGGCGGTCTTCCGCCTCCGTCACCGATGAGCGCAATGCCTCCACCATCATCAACTCGTCCGCCCCCACAATTCAATCAAGCACCTTTACAACCTGCTCCGGGCCTGCCCGCAAGACCGCCAGCGAGCAATGGCGGATATGGTGGTCCTGTGCAAGGCGGTCCTCCACCAACAGGTTTCTCGGCTCCCCCTCCGCCGGGATTGCCTGCACCGCCGCCCGGCTTTCCTGCAAGGCCTCCGTCTGGATTTCCGCCTGGTGGTCAGAGGTAGAAACGCTGACTCTGGGGTTGCGATGTATTTCACGGAGGCATGGACAGCATAGCGATGGCGTTTCGGTGCAAAATGAATGAAGAGTCATATCGTGGACTCGATCAGAAAAGATGCGGGGACTTGTGGCAATACCCTTGATGTACATTACGGACTGAAAACAGAACGATGGAATCATTGGATCTCCAACCCATTTCACAACATTTCGACATGCTCATGAAAACTGATTTTGGGATTTGCGGGACTTCCGCTTTCTCATTTCATGATCTCGAGCTCGGGATTGTATCAGGTAGCCAGTCCACAGACTCCGGCCCTTCACGCAGCATCTTCCAGCCGTCGCGAGATCCCATCAACACCCTCTCACCCTCACAAATCCTTCCCCATCCCATCCTTCAAAAAAGAGTCCATCCTCTACTGCTCAGCCTTAGCCTCAGCAGCCTTCTTCGCCTTGACACCCCTCGGCTTAGCAACCCTCTTCACCTCCTTCTTCTCCCGCTGCGACTGACGAATCGCCGACGCGCGCGACACGGCTTCGGCGCGGAGATCGGGACGGTAGCCCTTCTTCGCGGTGCTGGACACGATGCTCTTGTACAGCTTGCGGGACGGCGTGGACGCAGAGTAGGAGGCGACGTGGTAGAGCTTGGCGGGCTGGTTCTGCTTGGAGGTCTTGGTGGTTACGGCGATGGTGTTGCTGTCGGGCTGGATGCCGATGGCCTGGTCGAGAGGAGAGAAAGGGTGTGAGTTGAGAGATCCCAGTGGCGGTGGGGTTCAAATGTGTTTTACCTGAGCGTTGGCGTAACCGACGTATTTGCGGCTGTGCTTGTTGGTGAGGTTCAATGGGTCGCGGGAGAACTGCACGCGGTCGCCTTGCTTGCGCTTGACGAGGAAGGAGTTGCTGTTGCCTGTATTGTCACAAAATATCCTCAATCAGCCTTCATGTCCTTGTGATTTCCAACATTTCGTTTGCTTCGTTCGATTGCGATCGCGCGCGGAGTCGGGGAGTCTTACGGGTGACCTCCCAGATGAGGTCGGAGCTGAGGGGGTTCTGTTGGATCGACATTTCGGCGGTATGTGCGGTGTGGGAGTTGTACAGTCGTTCAATTCGAGGTTCGTCGGGTATGATCGAAGTCCACCCCAATTCGGTGGTCGATCTGAAAAGTGTGGCTTGGCGTGGCAGGCGCGGTCCATATCGTGCCTTAGGCATCTGCGAGAGCTCCGATCTGTGAAAGTTGCGCTGCAAGTCACCTCCGAGCAGATGTCAACTTCATCATCGATCAACAGCTCAAAACTTCACCACCACCCGACACACATCTCACACACAATGGCGTGGTTGCAACTATCAGAAGAGTCCAAGGAGCGCATTGCTCGCGTCTTGGACATGTCAAGGGTCGCCATCCATTAGTATGAGGAGTCGCCGTTGGAGTTGCAGGAGCAGCTGGGACTGACATTCAAACAGTGGATACCTCCCTCTCATCATCTACCTGGGCTACACGAAGAGTAACCCGAGACCATCGCTCATCCGGTCAGTTGAATACAATCGAGTCACGGCCGATCGTATACTTACAGGCAGCAGGTTGTTCTCTCCTTTGGCGCAGTAGAGTTTTACACCTTACCGAGGATCAAACAGCGGAGGACTCACAGCGAGGATTGCAAGAGGAGGTGTGGGAGGAGTGTATGATATGGGCATGAATTACAGAAAGCAATTGTGGACTGGGCAGTATGGAAGAGGGATGCATGGCCAGGCGTCAGAGGAGTTCACATGAAGACCAGAATGCGCAGAGGGCAGACCATCACCACTACTCGAAAGCAAGCCAAAGGCTCGCGGTGTACAAAAGCAACGAAAGAATGTATCAGATCCGGCGTGAAGAGCTTCGGAAACTCTCAAAGTGACTGAAGCACGGCACTTATAAAGAGCAACCTTGTACTCCAAACACTCCGAGTTGCGTCTTCGAAGCAGCAGAATTGAACGCTTGCGAACTGAAATCAGAAGGTCCGGGGACGCGTGAGACGAAGAGCCGTGAGACGGAGAGTTCAATGGTAAGGCAGGATTTGAACTTGGTTCGTTGAATAGGCGAGCTACATATCTTGTAACAGGAGTCTACCGTTGACGTCGTAGCAGGTGATCGACGCGCAGCGAAGATGCTTTTCTCGTCTCCGTTCGAGGCGTCTTCCTGAATCTCGCCTGGTATCAACTGACATTCTTCTAACAATTCAGCATGCGGCTCTTCAACGTCACCACTTTCGAGTTCACCGAATTCTTTCACAACGACATACCGCCATACATCACAGCCTCGCACCGCTGGAGAAGCAGCGAAGCGACCTACAAAGATGTGCGAAACGGTCGATATACCCGGACAGCTGGATACAGAAAAATTGAAAGCTTCTGCCAGGCCATACAACGCACGACTGCTGCCGCGACTCGAGCACACGAAGCCTTCGGCGAGGGCCAGAACTGCGAATGGCTATGGATCGATACAGCATGCATCGACAAGACGAGCAGCGCAGAACCGTCCGAATCCATCAACTCGGTGTTCGCCTACTATGCGAAGTGTCAGGCCTGCCATGTCTACCTTCACGATGTTGGGTCTCGGGTTCACCATCCGCATGCGATTCACGACTTTGTCGGATCCGAATGGTTTCGACGAGGATGGACCTTGCACGAACTGTCTGTTTGAGCTACTGGTTGATTCGACGTCAGGCACGTTTTCGCCGTGACGATTCAATACGTTGCAGGCATACCGTCCTGCTTGCATTCCAATACTTGAGGTGACCTCAGTTTCGATCCCTCTTCGTGAACTGCCCCAGCCGATCCCTGAAGTCACCGAAATGAGGCATGCTAGGCTTCTTCGACAACTCCTGGAATTCACCCAGCAGCGACATGCGATCTTTCCTCACTGGCGCCGCCTCAGTCTGTTGGAAGACCTTCTCCAGCAATTCCGCACCCTTGATCTTATCCACCTCTCCAAATCTCTCATTCGACTTGGACGAGTCAAAAAACTCCTCTCCCTTGCCATCAGCTGCCAACGTCATCAGGTCGGTCGTCTGGCGGAGTTGGCGGAGACTACCGATCAACATGGAAGCCTCAGGCAGGGCTTGTACGAATTCAACCAAGTCGTCGATGTCCAGCTTGAACGCGGTGACGGCTTGTGGGGAGATGCGTCGGACGTTCGGGTCGAGAGGAAGGTCCATCAGGGCGTTGCTGATATGTTTGAGGGCTTCGTAGTAGATGAGCTCTTTGATGCCTTCGGGAAGACCCAGCAGGACACTGCTCATGATGTTGGAGAGGTATCGAGTCAATTCTTGAATGTACGGGCTGGCGCTGTTGGGTATGTATGTGCTTAGCCAGTCGTATTCGGCGGTCTCGATGAGGTCGTCAATCTTGCTGTTGACTAACTCGAATATGCGCTTCTCGGCCTTCTTCTTTGCGTCGTTGAATGTCTTTGTGGCATTGAGCTTAATAGGTCCGGCGGCGCTACTGCTCGATCTCGCGGAGACAAGTAGGCTTTCGAGCTCTCTGCATGCTTGTTCCAGGTGGTCCAGATTTGTGAGGATCTGCACGATCTGACCAGGGTACTGAGATGACAATCTCTCCACGAGGCTACCGCAGACTTTGTGAACCAGGAGTTCGTCCAGACTTTCCTTCAGCGTCTTGTCGATGACGGTGGTGTGGCGGAAGTGGTCATCGGAGAAGAGATAGATCTGATTGAGGAAGTTGCGGATGTCGATGCAGACAAGTGGATACATCTGACTGAACGGGAGCACGCATGGGTATGTGAGCTCTTCGGGATTCTCCTGACCCTCTGGTGGCGTATACCATGAGACTGAGACGACACGGTCGTACTCTTCGACAGTATTGACAGGCATGGGCATGTAGTCGTCCGTGCTGATGATCTGGGAAACAAACGTTAGCATAGTTTCATTGATTCAACCTAGCTGTGAACTAACCTCGTGAAAGTCGTCACTGAACCTTCTCTTCAATATGGAGCTGTACTTGTCGAACAGCGTGAGCAGCAAACTGTCAAGACTACTGACAGGGTACATCCAGCTGTCCATTGTCTGAATGAACAGGGCAATCACGCCCTTGATCTTAAGTAGCGTGCTGTCATTCTCAACTTGGTGCAGTGCGCTGCTGATGAGCGTGACGGCTGACTGGCACATGCTGTCCCAGAGCTCATCAATGTCGCTTTGAGCGCGAAAGTTCTCCGTCTTCTGCATGGTAGCCTTCTCCACGATCGCAAAGCCGGCGATGCCCTCGAGTAGACTGCTGAGACTGCTACTCTCCTCATCTAGAAGGTTGATGGTTTGCGGTATGAGGAGGTCTTTCTGCCGGCGTCGAGTAGCTGCATAATCAGCACGGAACTTCTCCGTCTCCCCAAGAGCATTGTGGATGTGGAGGCATTCGAAAAGGGGAGAGAAGTCGACTTGCACTTCTTCGTTGTTGAGCACATCGAATTCCTCCGGCTCGTCGGCGACCAGTTCCACGGCGGAGTTCAGCTTGAAAGTTCCGAAATATTCGTTCCTCTCGCCTCGTTCCTTTTGTCGAGTCCGCCGCATCTCGGTGTGGTAGAATGCGACCTCGCCCAGGAACTGAGAAGTTTCTCGGATTCGATACAGCCATGTGTTTAGGTCCATCATCACAGCATCCGCGATGAGTCTTTGGGTAGCCGGGACGGACCGCTCGATCATCTCGGCGATTTTGTACCTTGTGACTTCTCGAAGGTGTACATTTTGAAGCTCATCCAAAGCGCGGAGTGCCGCGTAGTGGTTCTTCTTTCCGAGAAGATCGTGGACTTGATTGGCCAGTCGCAACACCTCCAGGCAGTCTTTCAACGCCTGAGTAGCATCATCGATGTTTTGACGGACACCACGAGAGTCCACGAGAGCTTTCTTATGCTCTGCGAGTTTCTCGGTGGTGGCCTCAATGCTGCGGCTGAGCTCCATGATTTCCGAGGTCAAAGTCACGGTTCCCTCCCGAACGGATTGCAGCTGGTTGACACTGCTGATGAATTCCTGATGGTTGGAATTGCAGATCTTTTCGATCTGTGCCTCGCGATCTGAGGAGACATGGTTAAGAGCGTGTATTAGAGGAGCCACTTGGTTTTGCGTTTCGGCATTCTTCAGGAGTGGGATGAGTTGATCAATGTAGTCGGAGTCGGAGGAGGACAGTATTATCTGTGATAGAAAATATTAGTTACGAGATGGCACGGCGCTATAAGACTGCGGTTCTTCCCTGATTCGGGTGCCATGTGCGGAGATTCGTGGAAAGGAGGGCGCATACTTGTTGAACTGCTCCTGTGAGATCATCGTGCTGAGATCCGGCGATAACACCCGGCATCCTGGCGGCGCGCGCAATGCAATCGCATTCGGTCGGGTTTTGATTTCGTCCACAGATTTGACTTTTGAGAGTGTGCTGAAAATAGTCCGGAGCTGAAGATGGCGATGTTGTTGATGCGTACAAGGGTTGAACCGGGAGATGAACGTGGCGCGCGAAGTCAAGCTCGCAGCTTCAAAAATCCTTGGCGCGAGATTGGCTTCGAAGGACAGTCTGCTTCGTTGACATCAATATTACCGCACTGCTCTCAAGATGACACATGCGGGGGAAGACGAGTGAAGAACATAGTAGCGTTTGTGCAGTGTACGTATCACGGCATGAGTCTATGCTCGTCCTGAGTAGCATTCGTCGAATTTGCTCGCGAGCCTTTGACTTGCATCGGAGGCTTCCAAAATTGAACGGACTCGAGCCAGATGGAGACGCTCCATCGAAAGATGCCTCATTATGAGTACAATGGCGGCTCACAACGGTGCTACGCTCCTGTCGCGTGCTGAGCACTGCGTCTGTCTCGTCTCTTCTTCTCATAGCGAGACTGCACTGCCAAAGCACGATTGAACTGCAACGCGAATGGCATGTACGCTGGCAAGGTGCTTGCAGGCTGAGACTCGCGACTGGGCCGACGCAAGAGATTGCCATAGTCCAGGCATATCTCTTCAAGCGATTCAACGGGCCTGAGCGTTTCGACCTGTGCAGCAAGGCGTGCCCGAGCTGTGATCATCGCGGAGCTTCGCCCTCGTCGACTGAGCGTGCAATGCTGCTGTGCTGGGCCTCCGTTCTTGTGCGAGATACACGATTACGTCGTAAGACCGCCTGTCCACATATCTACATCTTGCATTGTCCTTACCACCTCGCCCATTCGCAGTACTGGTGCTGGCGTTCTGATGCTGTTTGCGTGGTGAACAAGCCCCCTTTATGCAGAATCCTTCGTCTCCCAAACCTGCCCGGCGGCCTTCGCTGCTGGCGTCCCGGCCTTTCGCTAAACAGCAGCCCCTGCACTGGTGGGTGGATCTTGTCGACGGAAGGCTGAACGCTAGTGCTGAGCCAATTCCGACCTCACCTCTGCTGCGTGCTAAGGGCGCCAAGATAGGGTCCTGCTGGAGCCGCGGAGCAAGCTTGGTTGGTGTTGATCCATCTCTCCAGCCTCCGGAGCCATTTTCTGAGCCAGCAGCGACGGCAGAGTCATGACAGTAGCATGATATGCTCATACGGGTCTCCTCATCCTCGTCAGTAGTTCAAATATGTATTGCAGTGTCGTGTTCTGCTGTTGTTGGCTCGGGTAGGCCTGAAGTCCGCGGGAGTGCCCGCCAAGCCGATCGAGGTCGAGGTTCAGGTTCACCACCACAGACCATCGCACCTAATGTGATCATACTCGAGCCAGCAACATGCGCCAAAGTGTCTGAAGCAGCGCATCACGAGTGGTATTGTCGTCGACCATGCCTTGAATCCTGCAGCCGCACGACTATCTCATCCCGAGACGCCAACCCCTCCTCCGCCGATCTTCGACAGGCCAGCGACCACCACGATAGCCGGCCCAGCCGCACACGACGATGAGCACATGCACGGCGATCGCCCGAAAGTGATGAGAAGGTGCTCGTGGAGTAAGAAGGATCGCTGAAGATCTGAGAGGAAGTCGTGATGTGAGACCGCGGAAGGTATCCCATCGAGACTGCGGCAATCCACGCGGCTGCGAGTAGCAGCAGCAGTACACCCACGACTTGCTCCTGAGACAGTACATGCAGCTGCTTCGACCATGCGATGATCTCAGAGCACACCATCAGCTTTGAAGCAATGTGCAGAGGGTGATATCAACCGCTGGCATATGTCCAGCAGGACACACAAGAGCTTGGAACAATCGCGGTGAGAGCACAAAGCGATCAGCACTCCCTACAGAGCATACATCTGGCTGTGCTGCTGCAAAAACGAGGATATCCACTCCGAGGCCGGGGCCACGAGTTCAAAGACGTGGATTCGCAACTTGTCAGCCCACCTGGTGACATGGACCAGAGCTGCCGATTTGTCGCGAGGACTTCTGATCGTGGCACTGGCCTAGGAAACCTCTAGTAGCCGGACACCATCTGCAAGCCCCTCTGCACTGCAGCAGCTTTGAGGTCTTCAGCTCTACAAGGTTTCCTGCACCGCAGTAGCGTTGCGAAAACCGGGAGTTCGAGAGAAGGCATCGCGAAAGGCTACGATAGCTCAAGGATGAGGAAAGGCTGGCCCATGCGAACAGTTGGAGACCGGCTTGGCTGCAAATTGAATCCGCTTCAAGCCGTCCTCGCAATTCACAGTCAAATCGAACTTTGATGGATCTCATCAAATTTTGAACGGAGTGGGCTATTGCTTTTCTTGGAGACTTTCGGCAAACCCCGGCGATCAGCTTTCACACCAGGAAGAATCAATCTATTGCGGTTTCCAGGGCTTGAGGTTCCACTCGATCCTTGGGCGGTGGCGATAGACTTTGGTCCGGCTCCCAGAAACCGTGCCTCTTCTTCCTTATACTCGATCTTCGCCTTCTGTCCTTCTTTCCCGCTCGGGGAAATCGCCAGGATGAGCTGTACATGGCTCTGCACTGTCGTGAATCAGAGCATGCCGTCTGGTAGAAGCGGAAGATTGTTCATGTCGTCATGTGTGGAAATCTTGCTGCCAACCGTGGGCCTGTCCTGCTGGAGGAGAAAACGGTGGCACACCTACGATTGTCGAGGATACTGCTGCCAAACAGAGGATCTGCAGCAATCCGCAAACTGTTTCGTGCAGTTGTCATCGGCAATGGTGTGTGGTCCTGCGCTACTGGAGATGCAGGGGAGAGTGATATTCCTCCTCGGCGTCGTCAACTGTTGCTGAGATGGCGTCCTGGCCCGACTTGCCATCCTCGCGGCTCTTGCGATCCTGGATACATGGTTCCCTTGTCAATTCCCGGGGGCCCTCGTCCTCCGTCTGGTCTTTGCGGCCATCCGTTCCTCACGGCCCGAGTCCCTGCTTCGTAGCAGATGATAGAGTCCAGCAGCTTTGCGCCTTCAGTGTCTGCGAGAAGCCTTCGGCCGGTCTTTTCCCCTTCTATTCGCGGGTGGAAATGGTGCTCGTCGGTGGGAAATGGGGGGTGGTGTTGTTCATGTTCCAGGGGACGGAGATTCGGCGTGGTGAAGAGGTTTACTGCTGTCGGCGCCCCAATGGCCATGCTGTTTGCTCGCTCGCGATGCTCTCCGACAAGCTCTCCAGCAAACCTGCTCGCATCATAGACATTGCCACGGCGGGTGGTGCAATACTCCGAGTTTCTCAAATTCCTGCCGCCATCAGCGTGGCGACCAATCCTCCTGCCACGATTCTCCTCTTGCTGCCGCTGCCGCACCCATCATTTGCAGGCTTTCTGCAGTGTTCTCGAGAAAGGCGTCCCGGAGCCTCGACGTCTGACAGTACTTCGCATAGGCGGCGTCGTACCTGCGGCTGCATTCGAATCGCCGCTGGTGTCGTGCCTTCCTCCGCCGCTGAGTCTGGTATGTGGAGAGGCAGTCGACATGGCGCTTCATACTCGCTCTCTCAAACCAATCGAAGAGTTTGCGGACGAATGCCGTGGTATTCGTCGATGTTGCGCAGCGTGTGTCGTTGTTCGTGGGAGCTCGCATCGATTCAACCGTGCCGGGGAAGATATGGCTTGGCACGACTTTGAGCTGCAGTAGCTTTACGCATCATACGACAGTACGACCTGGGAGCGGAGCAATTGATACGCTCAATACCTCCACGCTATGCTAGAGTACGACTCTGCGGTTTCACTGGTACCCATTGTCGCTACGAAGGAACGCAAAGGTACCTGGACTACTTTCGAGCACAGGGTGTCTACGGAACTTGCTCGCCCTCCCGCACGCTCACGCGCGATCGGGGCGTGGACACTTCTGGTAACTGCACGAGATTGTTTGCGGCCACGTTCTCATCATCACATCGCGTTGAAAAGCTCGTAGCAAACGATTTGTGCTGGCGCTGCTGTGTTGTCCCTGACCGACTGCTGCGCTCACATATCTCGGCTGGCTTCTAAGAGCCTGTCTCGAGTTGAGTGCCCATCTTTGCGGAACTGTGTAGCTCTTGATGTGCGTGGCAGACGCTGCACGATGCCTGGACCGGCGCCGAAGTGGACGCTTCTGCTGGGTGTACCCCTGAGCAAAGCCGCCCCTTCAGCTCGCCCTCTCTCGCGCCCTCGGCTCTCATTGAGGCCCCATGGTTCTCCATGCTGTACGCTGAGCCTCTATGGACACCTGCAAACCGTACGACCTTGCCCGCATGCTTTCCAACCAGCCACTTCGCATGTCCTGGCTGTAACGCCGATTGTGATCGTCCAGGGCTCTTGAATCCTTCCCTGCTCGCTCTTGCTCGTCTTGCTCCCCAGCGAGCTGCAGTCTTCCTTCCTCTGGAATGAGCAAGAGTCCTTCACGGTCTGGTCGCAGGTGTTGCACGGCCGTGTTGCGGATCGGGTGGTGCGAATGCCGCGTGTTCGAAGCTGCGCTGAAGGTCAATGCTTGATGGTCTCGCTTCTTCCGCCTTTGCGATCGCAGTACAGATGTCGCTCGAATGCCCCAGCTCGTGGAGATCCAAGGGCATGATGCTGTCGCCATGGTCGGTGGGTTGCTGTGCTGGGCGTCAACGCACCACCGCCTGAGGGAACGTTCGAGCTCCGCACATCGCTTCGGACCAGGCTGTGCCGGCTGGGTGTTCGTTTGATGCTCCCTCCACAGTGTAAGCATGCTTCCGTTTTCTTCCTCCGACCAACAAGCTTCGCGGATGTGTTTCATGCTTGTCGTGCCGTTGTGCTGGTCAATGGTGTGGTGCTGGAAAAGGAGATGGACCTTGCAAAGTCCATGCTCCCCCACTCAGCAGCGAGTGCCTCAGCTCACCGAGCGACCTCTTCCGCCGTATGGTCGCGTTGCGGACAACACACCAGCTTGACCATACCACGGATAACACCACAACCACGCCTCGCATCGTCAGCAAAAGTGGATGCAACCGTTGCAGAGGCAAGTCCCTCAAACATTCCGTCACAACCATGTTCGTCCATGACCTGTGGCAAAAGATCTCGACGGCGCGTGGAAACGAAGTTCCTCATGGCTGAACGCCGGCGCTGTTTTGTCTATATGTACACGATAAAAAAGTCTGCCTTCGCCTTCGGGCATACTAACGTACTAACCGCTGCCGCGCCGCCGCGCCCGCCGCAACACTCAAGCTTGGCTTGTTCTACACTAACACTCTTCTCCCACAGCGACTCGGTTCGATTCTACAATTCCCATGAGGAATCCCATCGCTCTCGGAAGCCAAGCTTCCTCTGGGTCGAGAGATATCTTTTTTGCTCCTTTTGGACGTGTTCTTTTGGCCCCCATTGAACAGTATCGCGCTCCAAGCCCACTCGCATCTGCAAAAGCGCGTGGGCATTCTTTTGACTTGCAATGGTCTGCCAAGCCGCCACGAATCATGCCACAACGCGTTGCGATTCAAGGCAAACATCGACCACATCCCTCTTACCTCAGGGCAGCGCTGCTCAACCGTGGTCACCTCCTGCAAGGCATGGACTGCATAGACATGAGTACATCTACCACCGAACACGTCCGCTGGCCGGTTTGCCTATATGCATGCGATGTGAAAAGCCGTCTTCGGGCTAACCCATGTACAGCTGCCAATCATCGTGCCACCCGAGCTTCACTAACTTGCTGTTTTCCGCTTGTGCGGTGCTAACGTATTTGGTGTAGTGGTTGAATTAAAGTCCTACCAGGCATTCCCACAACTCTCGGAAGCGAAGCTTCCAAAGGGACGAGAGACATAGCATTCTTTTTGCATTTCCACCAGAAGTCCGCCTGTTCGAGCCTCCTGTGGTGTCACTTTTGCTTCAATAGGATCTGCTAGATCACCCCAAATGACCGGGGAACGCATTGAGAGGTGAGGCAAGCATCCAGCGTTCTTTTTGCGTTCCGACTGCTTCACGCCTTCGGCTATGGCATAGTCCGCAGTGACAACGAGGGTCTTGCCTTCGAACACGCGAGACGAGCAAAGGCCATGGCTCTGGTCGACGTATTACAGGTCATCTGTGCCGTCAGAACGTCGATGATCACGGTAAGGACAAGCTTTCTGCCATTCTCGGCTTCCTCAGGCGTTGCAGCGACCCTTGAAGCCAGGCTGCTGTTCGCTCTACAACCGCATGTCCTCCTTATGCTTCCACAATACCTCCTTTTCGGTATCATGAATCGAAGATTGCTACTGTATCTATCTCTATCTCGCTCGGGCTCCGACGGCACTCCAATGGACATTGCATCGTGCTCGTAGCTGCGGTGACTTTTGCCCAAGCTTGTGCCCTCTTCTGGATTCTTCCCCAATCCGGCTGGCGTGGGCTGACGACGAACTTTGAGGAACGCTGGCAAGCTCGCCAGCTGAGCATCAAAAGGCTCCTCGCTGCTTCTACCAGCGAGGTATTGTCATCAGGAGCTCGACATACGGAGGAGCTCGACATACGGAGAAGCAGTTGCCTGTCAGCTAGCAGCAGGTTGACGCAAGCATGTTGAGGCGATTTGGCATCTGTTAGATTTGCGCGACTATGGACAGGCGAGTCTCAAGCGACTCAAAGAAGGACAGGTACTGAACTCGCTCAATCTCCAGCGATGATCTGTGCCACTCCCGGAACGACCTCACCATTGAACGCTCGAAGACATTCTGCGATGATTCACGCCGTCCACAGACAACGAACCATCGACCACGAAGCAGCGGGCCCGCCTCTCTCCAACCGCAAACCTCGGACTTCAAGGAAGCAGCAAGAGGGGCTGTGATTCCGGAGTAAACACCGCCGCACACATAGTCTGCGGTCCAGGCTCAATGCTATCGAAGCACAAGCGAAAACATCTTGAGAGTTTCCGTTAGGTGCACGGAGAAGAGCAGGATACGTTCAGGACCAACACCCTTATCTCCCTACGCTTCAGGGGCATGCCGGCAACAGGCTGGTAGCATCCGGCCTGACGTCGAGCTCCACATCTGAGGAGCTGCGAGGCAGGAGTTGCAGAGTACAAGTATGTTTGGACAACCCGCCTTCCGCGGTCTGCGGTACAACTTCAGAGCTGAAGAAGCTCCGGCTTAGCATGCTTCGGCGCATCTCTTGCTCAGGAGTGTGGGTCTCTGTCATTCCCACAGGTGCTGTATCCCATCTCGCTACCAGTGGAGTCAAAGTGGTGCATTCTTCAGCGGGCAGCGTTACAGCGCGAACCACTCCGTCGAGAGGACGTCCTGCGAACCGAAGCTTGAAGTCGCAACAAGCTGCGAAATTACCTTTCCACCTACCAGAGGTTGGGGTCTCGGCAGACCAACATATTCTAAATGGCTCGACCCGAAAGCATCGCTGGGCCACGGCTTAAGTCAAGACCAACCATTCGGCTTCGGCGTTCAGAGTCGCTCCAATAAAACCTTTGGAACGTCCGAAATATCTCACGGCTACCTTCATCGCTCGCGACGTCTTCGTGAGAAAGCTACCGTCTACCTGGCGACGGTGGCACTTAAACTTGCAAAGCAGCCCTTTCCTGTTCTTCCAACATTCTCGGAATTGCAATACGTCCCAGCAGCAGAATGCTCACTCAACATCATCTCGGTCAGCTGCGTTCACGCCAATGCGGAACAAAAATGCTACAGAGACGCAGATTACCGCTCCCACATCGATGATCGCGCAATGCCCTCTTCGTGATCACATGCGACGGGAACATGGTGCCTGGCTTGAAGATGGCAGGCGATAACCTGCTGATCATCGAACGTTCTGCGGGATGGGAAGGTGTGTATTATCGACTACGACTACGACTCTTCCTTTCAGCAGGGAGTAATTTACGCCGACTTGGGGCATACAAGGAGTAGGTGTCATTTGCTCTCACGGTTTCCTTGCGTCTCGACTGGAACAATTGCCCACCGTTGAACTGGATCAACTTCTGACTCACTTCCGACTGGCGGCGTTAGCGTCCGGACCGTGCCTACTGAATCTACCAACGCATCTTGATTTTCTCCTCCACATCTCCGGCACAGACACGACAGGCATATACCATGATTCTGTGTGCTGTGGCAATCTCAGAGGGGAAAGCGGACATGACAACGCGGACGAGACAATTGTTGACTTCTGAATGCCGAGTGGGACATCGCACGGGAAGCCCAAAGAACAGAGATGCAGCGCACCTGCGCCTGAGTTTCCCATATCAGCCTGGCTGAATACAATCAGCAGCGGTCTTCTCCATGGCCGTTCGCTTCGTGCCCGGATGCTTAGATTGGCACACTCACGAGATTGATCAACGAACTCGGGACTGCTGTGAAGGAAAGCTTGCGTCATGTTTCGACATCTTGTTTAATGGGAAAGGCGCGTTGGCTGGACTTTGAGCAAACAGGGGTTCGAGGGCACAACTGACATCGGACTTCGCAGTGTTGCTCGACAATGCGGCGGCTGGGAGACCGCAACAGAATTGGAGGCAAACCATCGTATGTCCTTACGGGTTTGTACGTTCATCACAGTGCTGACGTTGTACAGAGATCACACTGACGATATGCCTGATCTGGTAACCTTCAGAGATGCTTGACCATCGGTACGATTCGAGACCATTCTCGCTAAAACCTCATGCGATCCTCACTTGGTCCGATCATTCCATATTTGCTGACTTTGCTGTTACCTTGCAACCACCAACGAGAGCAGTACTACTCACGATGGCTACATCGCCTATGATTTTGCTCTCCGATACGTATCCCTGTCGAGCTCGCAACTCACTTGCTCAACTTGCTGATCCGAAGATCACTCTGCGCCTAGCAGCAGCACAGTCAAAAGTCTCCTTCTGGCCCTCACTTCTCTGTCTTCTAGCTGCGACCGCTTGTGAGATCGGCCAGCGTGCAAGGAAAACACCAACTCAACGAAGAAAAGCTTGCATCGACGCTGGAGAGAGGCAGCGATGGCCTTCTGGACCTGGCACTTGCTCATTGCGGCCTAATCATGAAGCTTATCCGCGAGATACCTCTTCTGAATTCTTCAATCCATGCACTGACTGACATTGTCGCTCGATGCGCGTTGGCAAATAGTGGTCCAGTTTGCCAGGGTATCGGGGAAGCAAAGTACCGGATGCGTACTTTTCAGCAGCATTGCTTCACCTTGAGATCTACGGCGAGCTCTTTGGGCCGGACTTAAGACCATGCTGAGCCAGATCGCGAAGACTCAGGGTTGAACCTCGCTTGGAGTACCCTTGAGGTACTGTCTGCCTGACTACACTTGTCTTCATGACCAGTATAAAGCATTGGATGTGGAGATGCCGGATGGAAGTATCAATCCCAGGCGTGCCACCAAAGTCAAACGAACAGAACATTACATCATATGAGCCGAGATGCATCGGACGAGTGATGGTATTTGCCTCGTTATACAAGAAAACTGCATGGCTTCCATCAGGCTGCCATACGTAACCTTCGTATTGGAAATTGACTCTATGTTTGGCAGCGACAGATTCCAATACAGACTTCAAGGAGATTGGGCGGCACAAATCACAAGGGGCACGATTTAGAGATTGGAGACAGCACATGTGGAAGAATGTCACGCTTTGCGAGGGTCTTAAAGGCTTGGGGATGGCAGACCGGACCTCCGCGAAGATTTGGCTTTGAAGGTCTGGAGCTGGAGTCACCAAATGGCAGCGCTGGAGGAAGAACCCAAGTAGCTGCGAGTTGCCCGAAATGGCATGAGTATCCATTCCTTTTCACTGTGAGACCTGCAAATCGTCATGAGTGGACACTCCCCGAGAACCTAGCCATCGTCTCGTGGGGTAGTCGAACCGAAGTAAGGGGGTCGATCAACCAAGCGAAAGGATTCATACTTTCGAATCCTTGCACAGAAAAGATACACCCATTAGTTTACCAGCGATGTCGACCAACCATTGCGGACTTGTCCCCGTCGATCCAGCGGTCGACGATGATGGCTCGAACCTTCGGGGTCTAGTTTGGCGCCACGACACGTGGGAAACAGCGATCTGTGGGAACGAAGACTGGACGGTGAAGGCAGGCACGAAGGTCGGTATGGAAGAGCAGTATGAGATGCCGAGAGACTGGTGATGATACGGAGCATCAAGTTGGGATTGCTGCTGACTCTGGAGAGAAGGGAAAGCTCTGAGCTGGATAAGCCGTGAATATCGTCATTGACGCCACAAAGCATTGGTTTCACGTTCTTACGTCTCATGCATCTTTTACATGTCCGCCCAAGCATATGAGGCACCAGGGCCTCATCACTTCCCTACATCTGAGAGGATTGCGTGTGCTTCTTGTCGGGCATCCTCGTCGCTTCCAGCTTTCTCTCAGCAACCTGACTTGAGCTCCCTTTCAATCTCAGCCGCCTCCTTCGACCTCGTCCAGCTACCGCTGACTCCACTGGCCAGACTGATGGCTCCACGACGTTCAAAAGAAGGCTGCTCGTATTGCCAAGCGTTGATCATGCCAACGCCGTTGCCATGCCGGGCGTCGGGTACATCGTAAAAGGAGGTGTCTGCATTCGGCTTGGGGACCACGGGTTGAGTCTGCGGCGGTGGTTGGCTCTTTGATGACATTGTTGAAAGCTGTGTCTTTCTTGGTTTGAAGGACGTCTGAAAAATGCAGTCGAGGCCAGCTCGAGGGTGATTGATTGCAGTGCTTCGGGTGCTGCAGTGCATATGGCGAGAGCGGCTTTTTAAAGCACAAGGACGACGACTCGGCGGCCACATACCATGGTGTTTTGCGGCCACGAGTCTCATTTCCTGTCTCAACGAACAATGGCCTAGTCGGCGACGCTGTGCATGTCCAAGTGCCGAGATAGACGTGCTTTCTGCGTCGATCATGTGTTCAGTATCTTCCTGAAGTCGACGATTGTGCAATGAGATGCTGGTTTGAGTCGAGACATCTCAGGCTTGAGACAACTGTGTTGCAATAGGAGGGCGCCGAACGACCAGGAGGCGGGAGAGATGCGTGCGTCTTGCAAGAGCTTCGATAGATGCAGAGGGTCTGCCTGGGCGATTGCAGAGGTTGAGCAGATGCGAATGGTGATATGTGCTCCATCCTTGTCGAATCCAAACCCAAACCCTAACCCTAACTCACAGATGGAAAGCTGGAAGCGTGCTGGAAGCGAGAGTGACCATGACGCTTTGCCGCGACAGCAAAGTGAGGTAGCTCCAGAACCTCCGAGCTGAGCTGCCGTACAAGTCGCCAAGATAGTCAGGAAACGGAGGTGAAGCATAAGCTTGAGCAGAAATGCAAAGCAGTCGTGAACACGACCTCTATTCGCCCGACGAGCCAGGCCCGACAGACCGTAGTCCTGCCAGCTCATCAGCTACATGTGTAGATAATACATGCTCTCCATCGTGGCGACTGAGGTACAGCACCTCTCTCCGTGCAAGATTCCTCAAACGTGCTACAAGTACAGTCCCTCCGGCTCTCCCTCGCTCTTCGTCTTCAACACACTCTCCCTCGCCGTCCTGAAATCCGCCATGTTGACTCTCATTCTTCGCTCTCTCAGCGCCATCAGTCCCGCCTCAGAGCAGATCGCACGGATATCCGCACCGGACAGGTCGTCCTTTTGTCCGATGAACTCCTCCAAATCCACGCCCTCTGCCAGGTTCATCTTGCTCGTGTGTAGTGTGAAAATCTTGCGCTTGGTGTTCTGATCAGGGTTCTCGAAGAGAATCTTTCGGTCGATACGTCCAGGTCGGATGAGTGCTGGGTCGAGCGTCTCAATCTTGTTCGTCGCCATAATGACCTTGACATCTCCACGGTCATCGAACCCGTCCAGCTGATTAAGGAGTTCGAGCATGGTGCGTTGGATCTCACGCTCACCACCCGAGGTCGACTCGTATCGCTTCGTTCCGATGGCGTCGATTTCGTCGATAAATACGATTGACGGAGCGTGCTCGGCGGCGACCTGGAAAAGCTGTCGGACTAAGCGTGGGCCGTCTCCGAGGTATTTCTGAATCAGCTCAGAGCCGACGATGCGCAGGAAGGTGGCGGAGGTTTGGTTGGCGACGGCTTTGGCGAGGAGGGTCTTTCCGGTACCGGGCGCACCGTAGAGAATGACACCCTTTGGCGGCTTGATTCCCATTTCTTCGTAAAGCTCAGGGTGGAGAAGCGGGAGCTCGACGGCTTCGCGCACTTCTTGGATTTGTTGTTCGAGACCACCGATATCCGCATAACTCTCCGTGGGCGCCTTGTCCAGTTTCATCACGTTCACCAGCGGGTCGGCATCGTCCGTCAGTACACCCACGACCGAGACGCTCTTGTGATGAAGGAGGATGGAGGCGCCAGGTTCGAGGAGATCCTTGTCCACGAAGGACATGATGGAGACGTAGTATTCGGGCCCGGTTGCGGAAGAAACGATGGCGTGGTCATCATCGATGAGCTCCTCAAGGTTGCCGACACCCATAGGCGAGCCACGCATATCATCTACACGACTCCTCTCATCAGCGTTGCGGTCCATCGCATCGCTGTCGCCGCCAGCTGTCTGTGGCGCCTGCGAGTTTACAGCCTTTGCCTTTCGTATCCGCTCCTGGTTCTCCACAAACTCCTCTTCGAGCAGTAGATGGTCGTGCACTCGCTGCATGCGTAGGTATCGAAGCTTGCATCGTGCGGTCGGGTAGATCGTGGGCAATTTGGCGGCGGCATTTGGTCCAGCTTGCTTCTTCTTCTTGCGGCCGATGCGCGCAAGTTGCGGTGGCTCGTACTTTGGCTTATCCTTCTTGTCGCCCTTCTTCTTGTCACCATCTCCGGGCGGCCCGCCAGGGCCTCCCATGCCCGATTGTTGTTGCCCCTAGATTGGAGCTGTTAGCTATCTCGTCTGTAGTGCATGTGATGATCTGAGGTGACAGGGTGGTGGCGGCGTACCATGATCGCTCTGTCGTATTATCGACGCAGACAAACGAGATTCAGAACGGTGAGACGTGATGGTTGATGGATTGTGGTCGTGGACAGTGAAAGTGTCGTTGGTGATGATGCGTCGGCGATGGAGGCTCCGGAGAGCAACGCGGCTTGCGAGTTGCGACTGCGTCAAGCTGCTGACTGCTCCTGCCTGAGGATAGTTCTAGTTCTACCTCCTAGCTCGAAGCGACATCATCAGGCTTCGACACTGTCACTGTCACGGTCACAATTCACCTCACATGACACAACACACGACCGCAACAAATTGTACTTGCCGACCGAAGCTGCACTGCTAGATACTCTTCTCGTTTATCAACACTAATCGAAGATACAGCTGCTTCTTCCATCCAGTTCCGATATCAAGTGGCCCCTCCATCATCAGGCTCGAAGCCTGATCAGCCATTACGGTCAACGGTACAAGTCGGCAGCCGCCAGGAGCCAGCAAAACTCCTCGCGAACTTTCAAAGGCTCATCACGAGCAGCTCGTCGGTTTGAGCCTCACTCGAGGCCAATCGCGACTTTTCATTCCGACTTTCGAGTAGCTCTTGCCCTACACCCCACGAGACTACCTCCACCGACATAGCGACGATGGCGACCAACCGTAATCGACGCCTGCAGAAAGAGGTGCAGGATATCCTCAAGGATACACACTCCGGCATCACAATCACTTCACCTACGGATTCCACTGAGATCACCGACTTCACACGCTTCAAAGGGCACTTCCGGGGCCCTCCAGACACCCCGTATGAAGGCGGCGCCTACGAGATTGATATTCGGATAACCAGCGAATACCCGTTCAAGCCTCCGGAGATGCGGTTTCTCACAAAGATCTGGCATCCAAATGTCTCTTCGCAGACTGGGGCCATCTGCCTGGATACTCTCGGCACAGCTTGGAGCCCCGTGCTCACTTTGAAGTCCGCACTGATTAGCTTGCAAAGCTTGCTGCAATCTCCCGAGCCAAAAGATCCACAAGACGCCGAGGTGGCCAGCATGATGATCACGAGACCGGAGGAGTTCAAGCACGTGGCTCGCGAGTGGGCACAGCGCTATGCTCATGCACCGAAGCCACCGCCGGGTAGTACCAAAACGGGTGCGAGTAGTTCCATGGGAGGAGGGGCTGTGGACAAGAAGGACGACGTGAAAGAGCAGAAGCGGCGAGAGGACGCGAAGCGGAGGGCGGCGTACAAGGGCTACAACAGATCCATGATCGACAAGTTCACGGCGATGGGTTTCCAGGTCGAACAGGTCGTTCAGGCATTTGAGTACGTGGGCATTGACAACGCTGATGGGGAGGAGTACGAGCTGGAGGAGGAGTACCATGGAGACATTGTGGCGAGGCTGTTCGGAGAGATGTGAGTGGTTTGAATATGTCGAGGGTCATGGCAGGCTTCCCATCCGGAAGGACAATGACCCGGACGAGCATGGGTTCTCCTTCTTTCGACGGCATTCGGTTGCGTGCATTCAGCGACGGCGCAGGGTAACGAATGGACGGGACAAGATTTATGGCAATTCTGTGCATAGCGAACATAAATGACACCATGCGAGTGACTACCTTAAGAGACCTAGGACCCTTGTGGATGATGTAGTGGGGTAGGCCAGTAGGCCAGGGATCCGAAATGCGCGCAAGGCGTACGAGTGAGTGAGTGCTTTCCGTCTCGCTGCTGGCTATTGAATTGCCGTGAAGAGAGGACCGACTTTCAGCCGTGAGGCGCTAAAATAGAATAGTTTCTGACCATCGATCAGCTTCGCCGCCTCGCACCTATTCACTCACCACGATCGCCCTGTCTTCGCAACATCAACATGTCGCCTTCTCCCTCGTTTGCTCACCGTCGCGCACGGTCAGACCTGATTCGACCAGATCCATGAAAGAGGTGCAGACCGCCTTCCCTTTCATCCTGGTCCGAACCCAATAACCCCGCCACGTGCAATCCATGTCGCCCGCAAAGCGAGCATCATAGTGTACATCACGTATGATGCACGGCCATTGCGCCTTGCGACGACTCTCGTCTTGTCTCGATCGATAAAAAGCTCGGCCAAAGCTTGACTCCATGTGCAAGAACACGATCCAATTGAGGCCCCCTGCCACACGACAACAGTGGATGGACGCCGAACCTCCGATAAGCTTGCGTCAGTCCGGGGATGCACCCTGAGGGCTCTTTGACAAGGTCGGCGTAGTCCTCCAATCGAAGAACCGCCGATACATACACGGGCACAGATTGGCCATGGAGGGGTTCAAAGTACAAGATCCGACGACCGCGTGGGCGTCGACACGCCCGCTTGGTACTGACGTTTACTCTTCCATTCCATCTGCCTATCCACAGTCAAGTCGAACTACTCAACAATCGCCCAAGCTTTGGCGCAACGGCGGTCTGGAACAGCACATGCCCGGCGTAGTAAACCAGGATCAATGGCGCTGCCACACTTGTCGGTCGGCGACATTCTGATGCTGTCTCAGTCGGCTTGGAGGACTGGACAAGCTTTCAGACATGGAAACAAGAGCGCTCCGAAGGCATTTGCAGAGGTCGAGAGAGAAGCGAACGCTTTGAGTGATGTCTTGAAGCTAATCGCGGAAACGCTGCACGACGACAGCAGTGTGCTCTCTTGCGCGGATGACGTGACGACGTCCGCCATCCATGGCATACTCGCTTCCGCTGGCAAGACGCTGGCTCATCTGGACTTTCTCGTGGAAAGCTATCAGGTCGTCAAGAAGACCGTGACGAGCGCTGGTGTATATACCGTTGAGCGGAGTTGGAGTCCGGTCGTTGCTTCGCACTCTGAAAGTATCAAGTGGACGACTGGAGGAGGCAGCATCAAGTATGTACACGCAGAGTCCGCAAAGTCATGCGCTTCGCGTTTACGAAGGTGTCACGAGGCTGACATTCACAGCGATCTCTTGGAACGGCTGCAGATGCACACCAATGCTATTCGATTGATGATGCATGCTTTGCAATCCCGATCACTCGCTAGACTGGAAAACGCCGTGAGGCCGAGGGCTGACAACACTCAAAGAATCCACGAAAACCTCACCGGAAAGCAGAACGGGAATCCGCATGTTGTCCAGCATTCAAAGCCAATCGCGGACGAAACGCCGAATCTTCCAGCAAGAATTTGTACCGTTGATCCGAGGGCGAACGATAGCACCGCATTCGTGCTTCAACCGCCGCCAAAGTCCCCACTTCGTCTTTTCCCCAAGTTGTCGCTGACGTCCGCTGGATCCAACCTAAAGCTCGCAGCATCCAGCTTCATCACCAGCGTGGCGCCTGGTCCACGAGCAGACAATGGGCGGGATGCCGGTACTTGGAATCAATCCTCAGACCAGACCGATAGCGAAAACTTCGGCTGCCACAACGATGATCAGACGCCGAACGATGTTCGCCCTGATTCAGGAGTCTGCCAGACCGAACCAAAACCCTCGCCAAAGGATAGTGTGATTTCTCGCACTGGTCATTGCTCTCGCCGCTCAGATCTCGCTAGACCTGAATCCCAGACACTTCCCAAGCCCAATTACAGACCCCGCGAATTGCTCGGAGTAGGCGATCAAGATCTAAGCATTACATCGGAGGCCGCTCGGGTAGCTCGCACGATGGCTTCACCAGAAGAACAGCCATCTCACGCGGCCCAAAAGGCTTTTCAACCTATTACCCCATCAACATCATTCGAGAGCCAACGATATTGCAAACAGAATACGGCATCGACGCCACAACTCTCGCCGCTCAGAGATGAGAAGAAACAGGACTTTCTGAGACAGCTATGCCGCAACGCTGCGATCCTCTGCGACGTAGGCTGCAGAAAGGTCGAGTTTGTTCAAGAATACGACCCTGCCGACCCACGCTACAATGTCGACAAGCTCCCAGCATGCCAGGAAAGCCGTCTCTGCGTTATCCGCAGGCGAGAAACTTGCAAATCAGAAGGCACAAGCATGATCAAATCTAGAATGATCACATCCATCTGGTGCATTTCACAAGACGGACAGACCCGACTTCAGCAGGAGCTCTCCGAGTCGCAAGAAACCGTCCCGCACTGTTCCTACTTTGAACGGGAAAAAGTCACGATCCGGCCCAGCGAGTTTCCAATTCACCTGAAATATCATGCCGAGATGTGGGGCGCACCACTGACCGCAGTGAAGACTGCGAATTGGGTCGATTACCATTTCTCGAATGAGAGTGATGCAATGGCCTTTCAATCCGCCGTCTTTGGTCGGACCCTGATCGGTAGCTACTGGACGAATAAGACGACCGTCATTCACCCAGGTCTCAAAGGCGCATTTGCATTCGAAGAGCAATTCGCTTGCTACGAAGTGCTTCGACTTTGGGAGGAGGACGGCGTGTTGGCTCCAGGTGCAGCAGGCGGCGTCTTTGCAATGATGCACACGAGCTCAAACTTTGGCGATGGTGGATGGGCGAAATGGTGGATCAACAACAGCAGACAGCCGGTCAAGCTCAAGGCCGACGGGGCAAGACATGTCAAGATGAAAGGGGTCCATGTGTCGGTCCCGAATCCTGGTAAAGTGGTCAGGAAGGTGAGGACCTTGCCGGATGGTCAGTATATTCTCGAATTAGCGTCGCCGACGAGCTCGGTGTCGGGAGTCAGGATTGAGTTCAAGACTGAGGATGAGAGGGCGAGTTTCCTGAGTACGGCCGAGAGAGCTCAGGAGAGGTCGTTGAATCTGCCCGACTTGACTTGGGCGCTGGGCTGAAGTCGCTGACAATATAATATACATGAGATATTGGTGGAGTCGCGGGATTCTGGACGAGCCAATGAGTTACATCAGCATGCGGATACCCAGTGAGTGAGAAGGATAGCGAGCACGTGACTCGATTCTCGCTATCGTAATTCATTATCAACCAGCTTTCACCGATCAGTTCCATCAACCTTCAACGCCCATCTTACTTCACCTTGTCAGAACCATCGGATGATGCTCCATCCGTCTTGCATCTTCTCTGCGATGCTCGCTATACCTGCACGTTCTCCAACGAAGCGGAGTAATCGGCTCAGGTCGGCTTCACGGCTGTTTTTGCCCGATGCGGCCGCCTTATCGCTGTGATCCTCTTTTGATAAGGACGCTCGCCCATGATAGCCGTAACAACAACATCGGTAATTCATTCCATTGATCTTTAAGCTTCGGAGATGTTCTTCTAATCTTCAATCCATCCTTTGTTGGAGCAGAAAGCAAATCACAATGGTTCTCGAACGCCTCGCACAGATGGCCTCTCATCTTGGTCACGCAACAGCAAGCCATCCTTTGGACCCTCTATCCACCGAAGAGATCGCAGCCGCTGTCGCTATAGTCAGAAAAGAATGGCCGGACGTCTACTTCAATGCTGTTACGCTGCAGGAGCCACGAAAAGCCGACTTGCAGAAATGGCTTTCGGACCCCGAGAGTATCCCCAGACCCCACCGTGTCGCGGACATCGTTGCTATCGGGAGAGGTAGCAAGGTCTTCGATGGCCTGGTCGACTTGAAGGAGAGTAGGATCGTCAAGTGGGAGCTCACGGAAGGTGTTCAGCCGATGATCACCATGGAGGACCTCCAGATTGTGGAAAGCGTGGTTCGGAAGGATGCCAAGGTCATCGAGCAGTGTGGTATTTTGGGTATACCACCGACAGATATGCACAAAGGTACGTGACCGTTGTCTGTAAAGTCGTCTGTGGCCTAACTCGCATGCAGTGTTCTGCGATCCTTGGACGATCGGATACGACAATCGATGGGGTTCTACCGTGCGACTGCAGCAGGCTCTGATGTACTATCGACCGCACATCGATGATTCCCAATACACTTATCCGCTCGACTTCTGCCCGTAAGTCCACTGGAATCTCTGACTGAGGCAGTCCTCCTTATGATGCAGCGACTGATAAGACCGTAGCATCTATAACGCCGACACGCAGGAAATTATACATATCGATGTGCCAGAGGTCCGAAGGCCTCTGAATACTGCGCCGCCTACCAACTACCATGCTGGAGCACTGAAGAAAGAATTCAGAACCGATCTCAAACCCATCAACATCACTCAGCCCGAAGGCGTCTCGTTCAAGGCTGAGGGACGCACACTCAAATGGCAGAATTGGAGCGTACATGTCGGATTCAATGCAAGGGAGGGTCTCGTGCTGTCAAACATTACCTTCAACGACAAGGGAAACGTCAGACCTGTCTTCTGGCGCCTGTCGCTCGCGGAAATGGTGGTGCCGTACGGCAACCCGGACCATCCTCATCAAAGGAAGCATGCCCTCGATATTGGAGAATACGTAAGTGCAACAAATACTGGAAGACTAGAAACCCTGCTGACCAGCCTCTCAGGGTTGCGGTCTGATGTCGAATTCACTTTCGCTAGGCTGTGACTGCAAGGGTTCCGTCATGTACATGGACGCAGCGTTCGTGACCAAATCCGGCGAACCCCAAATCGTCAAGAACGCAATTTGTATCCATGAGGAAGATGCCGGCATTCTGTTCAAGCACACTGACTTTCGGGACGAATCCTGCACCGTCACACGAGCGAGAAAGTTGATCATCAGTCAGATTTTCACAGCAGCCAATTATGAGTATTGCATCTACTGGGTATGAAGCTTTGTCCGTGCTGATGGAACGCTGCGTGCACGGCTAATTCCAATGGCGTTCAGATCTTCCACCAGGATGGCACAATCCAGTTAGAAGTCAAGCTCACCGGAATCCTGAACACCTACGCCCTCGCACCCGGCGAGTCCGCTGCTCCA
The DNA here is from genome assembly GCA_000223825.2 of Zymoseptoria passerinii SP63. Taxonomy (NCBI): domain Eukaryota; kingdom Fungi; phylum Ascomycota; class Dothideomycetes; order Mycosphaerellales; family Mycosphaerellaceae; genus Zymoseptoria; species Zymoseptoria passerinii. Next base: position 35,904 of record AFIY01000516.1, read on the forward strand.
TACGGCACGGAAGTGTATCCTGGCGTCAACGCTCACAACCACCAGCATCTCTTCTGCCTGCGAATCGATCCGAGCATTGATGGCCATGAGAATACCATCTTCCAAGTCGACGCTGTGGCAGCCGATGCGGCAGTGGGAAGCGCAGAGAATCCATACGGAAACGCGTTTTACGCCAAAAAGACGAAGATCGAGACCGTGGCCGAGGCGGCTTGCGATTACAATGGTGCCACCAGCAGGACTTGGGATTTGGCGAATACGAACAAGCTGAATCCGCACAGCAAGAAACCTGTGGCGTACAAGTTGGTCAGCAGAGAAGTGCCATCGCTTTTGCCAAAGGACGGCAGTCTGGTGTGGAAGCGTGCTGGTTTCGCCCGACATGCAGTCCATGTTGTAAGTCTGCCGCCTTCGTCTGTGTTGTACCGCACTAATATAGACCTGCAGACTCGATACTCGGACGATCAAGTTCATCCTGCTGGAAAGCATGTACCGCAGACATCAGGCGAGCCGTCACAGGGCATTCCCGCATGGATCGAAGCAGACCCAAAGGGCAGCCTTGACAACACCGATGTTGTGCTATGGCACACCTTTGGCTTGACGCACTTCCCGTCGCCTGAAGACTATCCGCTCATGTGTGTGCCGAACCCCTTGCTGCCTGAACTGATTCGAATTTGCTGACCATCGAAAATTTGTTTTTAGGCCAGCTGAGCCCTGTTCAGTGCTTCTGCGACCACGCAACTTCTTTTCTTCAAACCCTTGCCTGGACGTGCCGCCATCGTATTCCAGCACTCCGAGCCAAGTGGCGGCTGGCAAGACCGGTGTTCGTGGAGTCGTGGATAATTTGAGCAGGCTTGCGTTTGGTGGTACTCAGGAAAGAGGTGGGAGCAATGACTCTTGCTGCAAATGACCCGCCACATTGGGAATCCGGCCAATCGATGCTCATCCCAGTCGCTAGTATGGCCAGGGAGTTCCAAAGTACATTGCGCCATGAGTAAATTGCGCCGCAAACTCCACGAAACTGTACCACATCGACATCGTCATGCCAAATGAGACCAGCAATAACCGAGAAAACTTTCTTCAAGTCCGACCAGTCCAGTGTATTACCGCATTCGAGCTGTGCGAGAAGCAAAGCGCGATTGTAGCGCGAGGTGTGCTTCGCCTATCGTAGGTAGAGGCGGTCTCCTGGACTGAGCCATTGCTGCGCAGACATTCGGCGAAGTCGAAGCCGTCATTGAGAGCCATGTTGACTTCTTTTCCAGCGAACGGACTGACAGCAAGGTTGCTGTCGCCAATGAAGGACACTCCCTCCGGCACTCCATTGATCGCCTCGTGCGCGAAGGGCTCCTTGTCCATCTTGTTGAACACCATCAACGTTCCAAGATCGCTATTCTTGTTTGCAGCCTGGATTGGTTCTTGGAACATTACGCCGCGCTGTTCGACCTCTTCCATCGGCTGCCTGTATTGTTCGTCCGGGATTGTCCGTCGCAGCTCCGTCGGAGGCGTCTCCGTCATGTAGCTGAGGGCCCAGTTCGCGGTCTGCTCCAACGCTGGTAATGCAATAAAGGCGACCCCCTGACCACTGGCGACGATTTTCCAGTTCCGCTTGAGGACTGGAAGCACATCTGCTTCAAACGTGTGAAGTGAGACGGCTCCAATGTTGATGGCAGCAGGCAAGTACACGCGTGAGATAAGGTAAGCAGTAAAGCTGAGAATCTCCTCAGTCCTGATGAAGGCGCGCAGCTTGCTGCACGCACCATTGGCGACGGCGAGAAGATCGGTAGTGCCGTGCTTGCCGTCGCTCAACTCAATGATGTACGCACCGTCGTACCTCGGCGCGGACTTCGTGCGTGATGCATAGCAGTCGATTTCGCCGTACTTTGGCCTCATCCAGAAGAGTTTGTCGTAGCTTAGTCCTTGCGATACTCAATTCGGACTTCGATACGCCTGGTGATGTCTCGTCTCGCACAGTTGCCTGTATACGCCAGTCAAGCAACCACAGGCCGAAGTAACGGCGCTCAGTGCTTTTCCTGCAAATGCTGACATCCATCAGTTGGTCCAGAATCTGCATCTTTTCCAGTGCTTGGATTCCTTCCGGACATCTCATCACTTCGCATGCTCTTGGAGTAGCCCTCGCGACTGAGACCGCAAGGTCCGTCTTCCCACCCATAGTGCTTGATCTCCTGTATCTTTCTTATCTCTGGCCGCCACATCTTACCTAGGGAGTTCACAAAGGCCAGGAGATGCAATCCGCAGCTGCTTGCCGATGTTTTCCGCTTTCGGGAACAAGGCCGACAAAAGCTACCAGTTTTGCACTCCAAGATTCTTGGTGGCTGGAAGGAATCGGGCGGGCACCGAGCCGCAGACGCAGCCAGACTGTGATGCGAGGCATGTTGCAGAATTGCAGCAGGATCGCCGCGAGCTCCCTAGGCCTTCGTATTAAAGCCGGTCGTTCCGAAGAGGTCAGGGTTCTGGGAGAGGGTGAATTCTGCTCGGCCTGGCTGTCGAAATTTATGTTCTGCAATATACAACGGACTTCATGAGCCAGCTGCGGCTGTGTTGCGACTTGCAAACAGTTCGTGCGATCTGCGGAATCGGCTGCACGTATCAGATTCTTCTGCCGGGGATTGACGTGCTCACTTGAAATCCCGAAAAGGCGGTCCCTTCACCTTTCCCTTCGAATCAAACCTCACACCTTCCTCCCTCAATAAATCATGCTTCTTCTTCGCATGCTTGCCTTCCTCTCCCCAATCGCCACCAAAGCCGCCCAGGCTCCCATCTCCAGCTAGAATCCGGTGACACGGAACTTCCGGCGCAAAGGGATTGTTCCTCATGCTCGAGCCGACTGCTCGTGCGCATGTCTTGTGTGAAGTTGCGCTGATGTGGTCGGAGAGGGCGCCGTAGGTGCTGTACTGGCCTGGTGGGATTTGGAGGAGGAGAGATAGGGTTACTTTGCGGAACGGGGTGAGGTTGGAGGATTGGATGCGCTGGAGTTCGTGGGCGAGGTCGGGCTCGGGTTTGACTTGTGGTTGAACGGGCGGCTCTTTCGTGTCGGCCTCGAGATTTGCTGATTCCTTCTTGGATGGTGAGGCTGGCGAAGGTAGAAAGTACGAGGACACAGTCTCATTCTTCTTCGCTGGTCGTGGCTTCTTGGTTGAGGGAGGCTTCTCATCATCTTCGGCGACTTTGCGGTTCTTCTTGCTCGCCGGATCCTTCTGATCATCTGATTTTCTCTTCTTCGACTTCTTTCCACGCAACTCCAGACTTCGCTCATCCAGTTCTACCAAATTCGCATTACCAGTGGCAAGAATTTCGGCCAGCTGAATGGCAGCTTCGAGTTGAGGTTCCGTCATATTCTTGATTGCGGGAGCCTTCAAGACTTCGGTCCACGGCCTATCTTTCCCGATGGCATTATCCAATACAATCCGAGCGAAGCAATGATCGAGGTATACCGGCCATTTGGGTTGTGCTGCGTCCCGTGCTTTGGCAAGAGCCGGGAGATGTTCGTGGTATAGATGTTTCCATCGTGACTGGAGATCTGAGAGAGACGCCATGCTGCTGTGTCGTATACTGTTGTAGGGCCTGCTATTCCCTTGGTGAACCAGTCGTTGTGAAGATGATGACGCGAGGAACGTGTATAGTGAACGACGCGACCACGGATCATTCACTGACGCTAGCCTAAGCACAGACATATGAGTGCATGGCCTGTATAGTGCGCCTACAGTGCGAGGCTATCGACAGGACATCTCTCCCAGTGAACACGCTCTGTAGGAAAAAGAGCTCTTCGTCGCGCACGTGTCGCCGCCAATGCCATCAATTTGACCACATCGGATCGACGGATGACGTGATCCCTCCAGAAAGATGTCCCGCCATCGTAGACCCTGCGATTGCCTTCACACTCACACACTCATCTTCTTCATCCGTCGATAAGACCTCCACCACAATTTGTAAACACAGAAACTACCATCACCATGAAAGCCTACTGGTTCGACAATCTCCCCGTACGCCCCACCTCCTCTCCCACCCTCAACTCGACCCACCAACTAACACCCCCTCCCCCAGGGCGACCAACGCGAACCCCACGACTCTGGCCGCCCCGTCGACCCAACCTACCTCTCTACCCTCGGCATAATCCACCACCACCTCCCCAACGACCTCGCAGCCGTCGACCGCATCGCCTCCGACCGCCACTACAAGAACCGCGACACGATCGAAATCTCCCCGGACCTCCTCCCGGGCTACGAAGAGAAGGTCAAGACGTTCTTCCACGAGCACCTGCACGAAGACGAGGAGATTCGGTATATCCTGGGTGGGGGAGGGTATTTCGATGTGAGGAGTAAGGACGATGATTGGGTGAGGATTCGGTTGGAGGAGGGTGATCTCATGATTATGCCCGCGGGGATTTATCATCGGTTTACGACGGATGAGAAAAATGTGAGTAGTGCGGATGATATGCGTGGTTGGTAGGGAGGATGTGAGAGTGAGGATTGTGGGCTGACGTGGCGCGAATTGCAGTATACCAAGGCGATGCGCCTGTTCAAGGAGGACCCGAAGTGGACGCCGTTGCAGAGGGGAGAGGAGACGGATAAGAATGCGTTCAGGAAGGAGTATTTGCAGACTGTGTCTGCGTGAGGAGTGGAATGGAAGAGGATTGGGAGGAGGACAGGTACAGCCGGATAGGGACATGTACAGTGACACGACTGCTCCACAAGGATTGAAGATAATGACTACGATGCACAAAAGTACTTTTCGATCGAATGCGATTAAACCTGACTTCGCTATGCATTCATTACTGTCGTATCACATATCGCCGCATATATCCATCTAATTGCTAGCTTGCTGCTGAGCCCGGATCTTCTTCTGAATCCTCTCCAGCACCAACGCTTCCTGGTCACTCAGCTGCATGTCCTTTGGCAACTGGATCAAGTGCGATGTGATCTGCACCTCGTGGAGCTGATCGATGTACTCGATATGGTGGGTGGCTTCTCGGCGAAGGGTAACGTCACTGCTGGCGTCTGACGTGGAATGGTTTTTCCTCTCCATCTTCTCCCGCTCCACTTCTTGCTGCTTCTTCTCTTCCTCCTGCTTCCTCCCTTCCTCCATTTTCTTCTCCTTCTTCTCCTCCCTCAATTGCTTTCCGACCTTTGCTCCGGTCCACCAGTATACGGGGTACTGCCTGAAGACATTGTTGAACAGCAAAGCCACAATCTGCATCAATACGGAGTCCAGCAATACAATCGGGATGAACATCCACCCCATTGCGATAGCGTTCATCTGCGTCGAGGCGAGGACCGCAGTGGCACCCCCGGGCGGGTGGATCGTGTTGGTAGCGCTCATCACCAAGGATGCGAGGGCACACCCGACCGCCCCGGCGACCCATTGGATGTTGTCGAAGTTGGAGTTGAGCTGGAAGAGCTTGGCTGCGCAGACACCGCATATCGCTGAGAGGGTATTGCCGACCACTGAGTTACGAGGTTGTGCGAGAGGTGATTTGATCGTGTTGAAGTCCAGTACCGCGGAGGCTCCTAGCGATGCGATGATGACGGGTGGGTCCCATTGTTTTATACCGGGTGCATACTGTCCGATTCCTGCTACGAGGCAGAGACCGGCGACTGTGGCTAGGAAGGTGACGGGCCACTGCAGGATGGTCACGGGATCTTTTGTTGGTTCCGAACGGTAGCCGAGCCAGCGGGAGATGGGTTTAGGGAGAATGTACAGGCGGTTGTGAGGAATGATGGGGTTGAGGTAGCGGTCGATGTCCCAGTTGAGGAGCTGGTCCTTTGTGGATTCTGTTGTCGCCATTCTGGCGGATGCTGGAGACCGGAGCCGGAGGCTTCGTATAGAGCTGCTCGTCGCGCGAGGAGAGATGGCGGATCACTACGAAATCATCAAGGTCGAAAATGCTCTATTCGCGATGTGAAGCAGTTTGGAGGTCTCGCGACAAGAGTCATGCAAAAAGCAGCGGAAGTGCAGCGGAAAGAAAGCGGTGAGCTGCGACAATATGGGGCTGGAAAGGTGGATTTGTGAGGGATCATAGAGGAGACGAATGTTATTACAATTGCAGGTGCCGCTCTTCCATCCACCGCGAACGACTCGGAGTGACGTGCTGCGAGACAGAGTCGAGCATTTCCTCGGCGAGAGCCTCGCCCGAAACAGCGGAGATGCGGACGGGCTTTGTTTCTCATCGTGCTGGCTTCCTTGTCTGGCTGTGCATCTTCCTACCATTTCGCGTTCTCGCCGTGTTCGTTCTTGTCGTCGAGCTCATTCTCGCTATCACATCGCCGTCCAGCGGAACTCATGAACCATTCGTCGTGGTGATGATGATGCCGGTCATACGGAAGTCGAGCGATGGCTGCAAGCGGAAAGCTAACCGAAAGTCTCCTACGTAATAACCTTGTAGGAGGCGGCTCCGGAGATCGTGGTGGAGATCGTGGTTCTGGTACGATTTGTTTAGCAGCCACATGGCACTTCGCGTGCATTGTCGTGGAATGCGAATGGTGTGAAGTGAATGAAGTAGAGGAGAAGAAGATGCGAAGAGTAGGTGAGGTTGGAAAGATGTTCATGGATAAGAACAATTATGGCTTGGCAAGATAAGAAGGAGGCAATGCAATCGAAATGGGACTAGCTTCGGAGATGCACATCGTTTGCCAAAGATATGGACGATGGAGACATGTGCATTCCTGGCTACTGGCATGATGAGTACGCTGCTCACTATGCTGTCGAGTGTCAAAGCACTATCAGCTAAGCGATTGCCATGCACGCTTTTGCTCCAGACTCGCAGCGTCAGGTGTTCTCGCCGTTCCAAACACCTGTTCCTTCGCCTATAAGCAATGCTGCAGAAGCACGTTGCAGGCCTGTGATTCTTCGAGATCTCCTTGGGACCACGCGCGATCTCAGTTTCCACTCAAAATTCCATGTCCTCATCCTCAACCTCTCCCACCACGACATCTACCAAGCCTCTCACCTCCCTCTCCCACGGCGCATCTCCATCCTCCAGCTTGACGCAGCTCAGATACGGCAAATCTGCAGACCCGCCCTTCAGCCCGGACTCCACCAGCAGACCAACCACTCGCTTCGCCTCAAACTTCATCTCGCTGAGAGTCTCCGCAAAGTGGCGTTTCTCTACGTGAGAGAAATCCATACCTGGGAACGCCCTGGCCCAGTACTCAAACGCAGTCGCTTGAGGGCAGTACGCTTCGCCGCCTGTCGATAGCGCGCGGTAGAGTCCATTGAGCGAAAGGGTTACCTGTCTGAATCCACAGAGCTCTTGATGAGCGTGCGAAGTCTGAGCTGCTCTCCCATTGTTTGTGTGGATGCGGATGTAGACGCTGATCCAGTCATGCCAGACGGATTTCGCGGCGAGTGCGGCCGGATGTCTGTCGAGCGGATTGCCGACCAAGGTAAGGAGTAGCCTGTCGACGCAGCTTCGCTGAAAGTACATGTCGACTGATTTCGCGGTCACTTTGTCCGCGATGTTCTTGGGGACAGCTCGCCAGCCGACGAGACCTTGGCAGTCAGGGTACCTGCCTACCAAGTGCACGAATGCCTCCTTGTAGACCGTCTCGTTCTCGAGCATGAGCCCCAACATGAGCCACACTGCTGGGTCTTTGGCGATCGCTGCCCATAGAACATTTTGGGAAATGAAGTGATTGAATAGGTTGGTGATGCACCTGGTGATTTGAGAGCGTGGCCCGACGGCGCGGTGGTGGTTCGCGATTTGTGCGATAGCTTCGACTTTGGGGAGGGCCACATCGATTGCCTCGGTTTCGAAGCTTGCTGGGAAGCGTGCAATGATCTGGAGAAAAGTATGGTAGGCCTTGTGCCAGCCGTCGGGCGTGTTTGCAGCCGGGTCTGGGGCTTCAGGCTTGATCTTGACGCCGTTTGTGGCTTCCGTCGTAGTAGGCTGCACCGGCGCCCTCGATGGAGCGTAGAGCTCGTCTTCACAATCCTTCCGCGCGATCGAAAAAGGCTTAAAGCACAGTATGGGCATGCTATTCTCCTTGATGGGCTGCCGCAGAATGTAAAGGTATTGAATGCCATCCACAGTCTTGCCTGGATCCAGAGTGGGGAGGTCCTCGCCGACATTCACGGTTTCCGCAGTGGCTTTTAGATCGTTTCTGAACAGTGGCGATGCGAGTCGAAGGTCTGTGGCCAGGATTCGGCGGCTGCGACTCAGGTCTCGGCCATCCAGAATCACCAGCACATTGCCAATATCTCTACCAGCCCTCTTTGAGTTTGCAATTGCTACAATTGCTTCTTCGACAAGAGTTTGATCCTTGGCAGGTGGAGCCTTGACAGCAGCTTCCTTCTGCGCTGGCTCGATGGGTTTCGGTACCAAGAGGTACGCTCTGACAGCCTTTTGCAAATTGCCGCCTGATGCTGACAGATACTGCTGCACCTCTTTGTCAGATAAATCTGAGTCTGTCCATTCGCGGAATTCTTTGACGGTCTGAAGGAAGACTTCTGCGGGCGAGTGAAGCATGTGCATTCTTTTGTCGAGTGGCAGAATTTCTTGCGCTGCTGCGTCAGTGTCAGCCGCGCTAGACGGATCTTGCCTTTGTTTTCTAGCAAATGTCGCAGACTGCACCACTTCTGCCGGGACCATTGGTCTCTGCTCAGCGTGATCACCGTCCTGCGCACTTGGGAGGGCATCGCTCGGCGCGGACGCGAGCTGCTGTGAAGCTTCGGCAGTGTCCCTTGGCTGCGCCGCTTCCATTTGAGCTGCTTGGCTCATGATTGCATCTCGCATTTCGCTGAGCACTGCAGTGCGAAGATCCTGGCCCAGACCCGTCAACACTTCATCGACAGGACGTTCCGTGTTAATTTCGGGCCCGGCGATATTCGAAGCCATCGATTGCGGCTGTTCGATGGCACTCAGCGACTCGCTGGACACAGCACACTGCGATCGAGATTTGTTCGCCAACTTCAGAGTCAACTTCTTCTTGGACCCGGCGTCACTTTCGGTGCCAGCCAGAGCTAAACTCATCAGCAGGTCCGAAAACTTGGAAGTGACGTTCGTAGCAGGCGAAGACGACGCTTGTGGGCAACGCGAAGTTGGCGATGTCAACGCGCTTCTCGTCTGCTCCGTTTCGGAAGCATCATCCAGAGTTCTCCCGGCACTGACTGCACGCCGTTTCCTCTGCACCGGCTCTTTGTCGTCATCATCCACTGCGCGCTTCAGAGTATCTGGCTTGGACAACTTCGATGTGTCTCCCGTGCCCACGACGCTATCTCTCTTAAGCTCCGCAGGAGCAGATTGCTCCTTTTGATACAGAGTGTCTCGGGGATCTGCAACTTCGCCTTTCGTATGCATTCCGGAGTCGACGTCCTCCTCCGTGAGGTCGACAACGTCCGCGCCACCTTTTGGCGCCGGCTCCTGCCCCATCTCCTGCGCCGTGCTCGATTGACGATCATCTTGATCTGACTCTTCGAGGTCCTGCACTCTCACTGACCTTCGACTTCTCGTACTTGCCAGTCCGTGCGAGTGAGCCGCCCTGCGGGCGGTCTGCTTGGTCCTGGCCATGTTCTCGTGCTTGCTTCTCGTACTGTGAACTAAGTTTAAGGAAGCCCGATCTGGTCGCCACTTTCGAATGTGATGCAATGTGGTCTCGGCAGAACGATTGATTCGGATTGGCGGAGGTGTGAGTCGTAGCGAAACTCCAGTGTGATTTGCTAGCTCTTCTTGAGACCTGCGGTCGCGCGGCAGAAGCGTGGTATGTGGTGAGTGTCGAGCCAAGATGCTGCTTTGGCGCGGCTACGATGCTTCAGCTTGGGTGACAGTTGCCGAGTAATGCGTACTTGTGATGGTTGGAGAGCGGTGGTGTCTTGATGTTGGTTGCTTGAGTATGGTGGATGATGGTGCGAGTTGAGGTTGTTGGTGGAAGCGGTGTCGATGCAATGACACAGTTCGGCGCCGAGTCGAAGCATGTGGAAGAGCTATCGCTAAACAGTGCATGTGTCAATGCCAACTGCTGATGTCAATGAAAGGTAGTGAACTCTGCTACATTGGCAGCTCGTGGATTCGGCACTGAGGATTGCAAGTTTTCACATGCGAGTAATGGAAGTCAACGCTTAACCCAGAGCAGGAGGAGAGGAAATTCGAAGCAGACAGCTGAAATCAGCGTGACAGGAGAAACAGAAAAAGGAAAGGGAATGGGTATCAATATTGTTCATTCAGCTTCATCGCCTTCCTGTTCTGATCGACTCTTCGCGCCGCCTGCCTCCAGCTTCTGGCGTGAGCGAGCTGTCTCCGCCTCATCTTCATCTCGGCCGGCACTGTTGCGGCGCATCATTCCCATACGCGAAAGTTCTTCCGTCTCCAGGACATGGCGTCTAGCCAGCGGTCTGTAGTGGAGCATTTCTTCTACGGCGTACGACTGTCCCCGTCCTTCTCGGAGCAGGCATTTCTTAAGGTTTGATGGAGGAACGCCATATCCACCTTCTGTGGTCGTTTCCTGCCTTGTGGAATACATCTGAGCTGGGCCTCTTGATGTTCCATAGATGCCAAGTAGGTAGTGATGGGGCTCGCACGCGTCGGCGGCCGCTGACTCTAGGCATACGTCTCCGCTGCGTGGCTTGTTCTCGCAAGTATGCCAACGTAGACACTTCAGTCTTAGATTCACCTCTTCAGAATCGAATCTCATAGCTCCCTGCTCTCGTCATATATCTCACCCACTTGACGGAGCTATAGTTGCTCTTCTCAAACACCTTCAAGTATCTGACCAACAGTCCTGAACTCGTAAACATCAACAGACTGAATTGCATGCTCAGCGGCGGCCGACTCCACGCCTTGAACGTCGTCATCGTACTCAGCTCCGCCTCCGCGCTCAGCACGAACTCGCTCTGCCCAGCGAATCGTGCGATCTTCCACTCGATTACGTTCTCACTAGGAACGTACTTCGCCTTGCCCTGTGATGTTCGATGGGTGGTCGAAGCGGTGTTGAGTGGCGTGGGTATTCTAATGCTGACATTCGTAGCAAAAAGTTTCGCGCCGTAGTTCGAGCGGATGGCAATACTGTATTCGACCTTCCCTCTGCCGATCTCGTTCACGATAGCGTGCACTTTGAACGGGAGGTTGATGTTCTCGCTGCAGCGGTAGGTCATGAGTTGGAAGGAACCATCGGGTGGAATGAAAGATACGGTGCGATCTGTAGTGAAGGAGCTGAGTTTGACGCATTGGTGGAGCGAGACGTCTTCGAGAGTAACGCTTCCAGCGGCGGCTTTTGAAGCTTTGTTGCCGCTGAGGTTGCCCGTTGGACCAAGCGTGTTAAGAGAGGACCCGTTGGCGCCACTGGCGAGGGTGAGGGCATCGTTGAGTCCGAACTTGCACTCTGGTGTCCCGGAGAGGTAGGCTCGCATTTCAATCGCACCGTTCACGTCGGCGCGCAGGACCGTGCCTGAAGCGGAGACGAGCAGATTGACATCCTCGATGACATCCACGAAAGCTTCGTTCTTGCGATATTTGATGTTATCCCGCCGCCATGAGAGAGCTCCCGTAGCTTGCATTGTGATCTTGCTGCTGTCCTCCAACGCCCGCTCCGACTTCACTCCCTCCGTTGTGATGTACATTTTCAACGTCTCCGTCTCGGTATTCTGAGGGTATCCAAAGTCGAGAATCTCGTCCAGCAGTTCGTAGACCATGACAAAATTGCTCTTGACGGCCTCATCGTCGAATCGTCCAAAGTAGCTCTTTCCCAGGGAGACCAGCTTGTACAGGAATTCGAATACCAGCGCACTGTTGACATTGCCCTTGCTGACTCCCACGATGTATATGGTTTCGTTCTTGATATGGCTGAAGGTCGTGCTGCCGAGTGTGAGGATTGGCGATCGTATTTGAGGGTTGCTGATGACTTGGATGCGGAAGACGTCGGCGAGGCGTGGTCGCATATCCTGGCGAAATGCTCGGAGGATGAGCAATTCGCCCTTTTGATTGAAGAGCATTATCCCGGACAACATTTTGGAGGGATGTTGTCGGTGGAGGAAAGGGGAAACTATGTTAACATCGGAGGTTCAGGAGGGATGTCGTAGCGGGGAGATGGATGGCGGAGGTGCCAAGCGATAGAGAGCTAGAACTACACGTCTTCCAGGAACGCGTTTTCCAACACTTTTGAGAACACGACCAGTATATCATGCCGAAGCGAAGGAAGACAGATGATGCGACGGAGGACGACGACCCAACGCCGAGGAAGGCGAGGAAAAGTGTGAAGGACGATGACGACCACAATGCCATGCCCAGTCCCCTGCAACCAGCGGAAACACCATCCAAGAGAAAGTCAATATTGAAGGAGACTCCCAGCAAGGTCAACGGGCTTGCTTCAGTAGAGAATACGCCGAGCTCGCTGAGGAAGGTCTTGTTCGCGACTCCATCCCAGGCGAAGGAGAAGGTCAATGAGAAGGAAGAGGAAGAGACTCCGACAGCAGTCCGCAACGACCGATCGGCGCATAGAAAGAGTCGACAGACATTGCAGAAGCAGCTGGTAGAGGTGGAAGACAGCGAGGAGAATGCACGGGACGAGGAGATTGCAGCGGCGATATTGGGCGAGGAGGACGATGAGGACGACGACGATGAGGAAGACGAGGAGGATGAGACTGCCGTCGACCTGACAGCAACACCGACCAAGACTGGCAAGCCGCGAGGCAGACCCAAAGGACGACGGCGAGTGCGCACACCTAGTCCACCGCCAGATCTGCCACCGCATGAGCTCTTCTTCTTCCAAAATCGTGCAGGCGGCAACAAGACTTCTACCAACACTCTTGCGCCGGGTCTGCTCCTCAACCACGACGACTACTTTGCTCAGATCAGCACCTATACGGACCCCCACCAAGACGACATCTTCCGGCTAGAGTCACTGCATGCGAGTGCCTTCTCTCAGTGGGCCTTTGAACTTTCGCAAGGCTTCAATATTTGTCTCTACGGTTATGGCTCCAAGCGGAATCTGGCTACCTCCTTCGCCACGCATCTATACCAACAGTCGAGTCCGGTACCGACAATCGTTGTGGTGAATGGCTATACTCCCAACATCACCCCACGAGACATCATTCAGACGTTGGCATCCGCCATTCTACCAAAGTCCATCTCTCTACCCGCTCAACCTGCAGCGATCCTCGACGTTCTTCTTCCGCTCCTGACGCCCGGAAAGTACAATATTCACCTCCTTGTACATTCTCTTGACTCGCCTTCCCTCCGACGCAGTCCGATCCTGCCTCTCCTCTTCGCTCGGCTTTCATGCCATCCGTGCGTCTCACTGCTCTGCACGATGGACACGCCCTCCTTTCCCTTCCACCCTGTCCTCTCCCACAGCCAAAGTCCGCCATACCTCTACCACGACGCCACGACGTTCGCATCACTGACTCTCGAGCTGGGTGATGTTGTGGAGGATGTGAATGCATTGCTCGGCAGGAGCACGAGGAGACTGGGAGGCAAAGATGGCGTGGCGTACGTGCTGAAGAGTCTTCCCGAGAATGCCAGACGATTATTTGCGATCTTGGTGGCGGAGCAATTGGCGTTGATGGATGAGAGCGGTGGAGACTTCGCTCATACTGCCAACGGGGGAGCAGGCAGCGAAGACGATGAAGCCGGCTCCCTCCTCGGCGCTTCGGACGATGACATCGCCGCCAATGAAGCTCCCACACCCACGAAACGAGTTCGAGGCAAAGGTCGACCCGAGAAGAAGCCCAAAGCCAAACCGAAAGCGCCGAAGACGAAATTCGAGCCTTCATCTGGCGGGCAGGGAGTGGAGTATCGCACGCTGTACCACAAGGCTGTGGAGGAGTTTGTGTGTAGTAGTGAGGTTGGGTTTAGGACGTTGTTGAAGGAGTTTCACGATCATCGTATGATCGAGAGTCGGACGGATGGGGCCGGGACGGAGAGGTTGCTTGTGCCGTTTGGGAGGGGGGAGTTGGAGGGAGTGTTGGGGGAGATTGTCTTATGACTTGGCGAGGGTGAAAAAGTGAAGGTGGTGTTGCTGCACGAGGACCGCACCGTCATTACTTCCGGATTGAGAATGTCTCCGGTCTTTTTCCTGTCATGCCCTCGAGCTACCCACGAAACGGTCGCTTGCGGAAGGTACACACCACGATCGATAACACAGACGAGCAACACCGAAACTTACCATCGCTGCGCAAGCACAGATTGGTCCAGATCCGCTGAGGGCAGTCTCATCGTGTCCGTCAAGAACAGAACGAGACAGCAAATGAAGTTGCTTGATACCAAAATCCAGGAGGGCCTGGAATTTGAACAAGCAGCTGAACAGCGAAACCTGCCAGCGGCGAGAGCAGCTTCATCAAGCCGAGGTCACGGATGCAGAAGACGAGTGTCAAGGCATGCTCGCTATCCAGGAAGTCGGCGAGCACGCTCAAATCCTGAAAGAAGCCATGGTCTTGTCCGCAGTCCTCATAGAGGAGAATTCCAGTGCCATGGGCGAGTTTACCAAGAGCGTGGTCGGCAAGATAAACCAGCGGATTGAGAACGTGACGACGAGAAGCAATGCCTCGCTTCTTTGATGGTTGACAAAATCGAAGCCAAAACGGATTGACTTTCACGAGGAAGTCGGTCAAAGGAGATTTGTGCCGTCAGGATGCATGAACAGCGAGGTCCATCACGACAGTGGTCCATCTCATCAAGCAGGCGCAGCATTCTAGCAGGAACACTCTCAACGACAACGCTCACGGTAGCAAAAAGCCGGACCTATCCATCTCTTCCGAATGTCTGCAATCCTAGCCTCGCCCTCACACATCCCCCGGAAACTCCCGCAACCCATAATCCCTCAGAGGTACCGCCTTCTTATTCCCCTCTCCGCCAGCCACGTTAAACAACAACTTCATCACCGGCGAAAAATACGCCACTCCCGCCGCAAACCAATCCACCGCTCAGACCCTCCACGCCGAATCACTATCGTACAGCAGACTGATAGCAGGCGAGAGTCTCTGCCCGGCCTCCACGAGCGGACGTTGGGTTTCTTCGTATTGCGCGAGAGCGGCGGGCACGTCGTGAGGGTGAGTTGAGAGAGCGCCGGCGAGGTTGTAAGCGCCGCAGAGGGCGAGAGTTGTTCCCATGCCGGAGAGGGGGGAGGGAGAATGTCTAAGACGACGACATATCAGTGGCAAGGTGTAGATGGAGGGATTGCAATCTGCTACTCACGCTGCGTCTCCGACGAGAACCACCCGGCCTGCGCTCCATTTGTCCATTTTCACCTGCGCGACCGGACTGTAGTAGAAGTCTTCGCTTGCCTCCAATTCGCGGAGGATTCTCTCCTCCTGCCATACCATGCCCCGGAACGTCTCTCGAATCAAGGCCTTCTGAGCTTTCGTCTCTCCATACGCAGCCCTCGCAGCTTTCTCAGACGGCGCGGCCTCCTCCTCACCGTCCGTCTTCTTGTGCATAAACACCGTGACCCGATCAGGGCGATCACTCGGTCTGAACATGACTCCTCGTCGTCCGGGAGCGTGGAACCATCGCCGCCAGTCACTGTCCGCTTCAGTCCGCGGCATGGAGAAGAAAGCTCCATAGATACCCAGGCGATGCACCCTCTCCGCCTCACCTTCAACACCAAAACGCCTGCCGCCGAGTCCTCGACTGCATACCATCGGCGCCAACAACCAGGTCAAAAGCCAGCCGCCTCCTACTATTCGCAAACGTAACCCGCACCTCATCCTCACCCTGCTCCAATTCCTCCACATAATCTCCATACACAACCTCCACCCGACTTCCACCTCTCCTCTCACTCTCCCTTCCCAACTCCCCACACCGCTCCACAACCAGTCTCGCAAGCGTACCCCTCAAAATCTCCAAATCCGCCGTCGGACCCTGCGCCTCCCCCGCTTTGCTGACGGGTATAAACCGGGAAATCATTCTCATCCACCCAGTGCGCGCCCGCTTCGCCGGTGAGATTCGCTCACGCCGGATTCCAAGCCGAGACGCTGGATGCATTCGAACCCGACGCCGCGGAGGTCGATGTTTTGGCCGGCTGTGCGGAGGGAGGGGGCGCGTTCGAGGAGGGTGATGTGGAGGGTGAGGGAAGGGGAGAGGAGGAGGTAGGCGGCTAGAGCTGGGCCGGCGATGGAGGCGCCGATGATGAGGATTCGTGTTTGTTCGGGCATTGTAGGTGGTGGAGTATTGGGATGGAAATGGAGGATGGGCTCGAACTGGAATTGGATGGTTGGCATGGAACTTACTGATGTTGCCTACCGACTCGCACTGTTATATGCACCTCGACTTGACAGCTATCGATGATGAAATTCGGTGTTACTGCATGAGGAACAATCGAGAAGAGGAAGTGGTATGCCCGTCAGTGAGAGCGGTGCAGCCAATCGGGCCCGAGAGATCCAAAGACCACCCGAAGTCGGCCGAATGCCTCTCGAACTTGCTATGACTTCTCTTCAGCAGTAGTGACCCGGTTGGAATGCCATGATGGAAGAAGGGATAGATAGACTGACGACCCATGTCGGTGTCGGTGGCATGCACTCTTGGAAACCTGAACGCAACTTGGCAGTACGACTTGATCGGCGTGGAAAGGCTGGGTGTCCGATTCCTGTGAAGACAGCAACACCTCAGCGAAGCAGGTCGCATTGCTCCGAGCGCCCAAGCGTAAATGTGCGCCTGTCGACTCACCATGCAAGGTCGTCCGTTCTTTTTTGAAAGTCAAGCGCGACACTGCCCAAGAGTTGGATCGAACGAATGAAACGCCTTTTCATTTGCCATGTACACCGCTCTACGCTGTATCAACACAATCTCCCGCCCCAAGCTCTAGTATCCACGCTTCGCCAGCTTCTCCTGCTCGCGCATATCTCCGCAGTTGATGCCGACCATGGCCTCACCGAGACCAATACTGACCTCCATCAACACCTTGGGGTCGTTGTAGTGAGTGGTGGCCTGCACGATAGCCTTGGCCCGCTTCGCCGCATCGCCCGACTTGAAGATACCGCTGCCGACGAACACACCGTCGCAGCCCAATTGCATCATCAACGCGGCATCCGCGGGTGTCGCAATGCCTCCTGCGGCGAAGTTCACCACCGGCAGTCTCTTGAGCTGTGCAGTCTGCCTAAGCAGTCCCAAGTCGCACTCCAACTCCCTCGCCATCATCCTGAGATCCGCGTCGCTGGCCGTGCTGGCCTTGGCGATCTCCTGGTTGACAGTCTGCATGTGCCTGACCGCCTCCACGACATCTCCTGTGCCTGCCTCACCCTTTGTCCTGATCATAGCGGCGCCCTCTGCGATTCTCCTCAACGCCTCTCCCAAGTTCCTGCATCCGCACACGAATGGTGCCGTGAACACGCTCTTGTCAACGTGGTGTGTTGGGTCGGCGGGTGTGAGGACCTCGCTCTCGTCGATGTAGTCCACGCCGATGGCTTGGAGGATCTGGCACTCGACAAAGTGTCCAATGCGAGCCTTGGCCATGACTGGGATGGTGACGGCAGCCATGATCTCTTGAATCATCGACGGGTCGGACATGCGAGCGACGCCTCCGTCCTTGCGGATGTCGGCGGGCACACGCTCGAGGGCCATGACGGCGACGGCACCGGCTTCCTCAGCGATGCGGGCTTGCTCGGCGTTGACGACGTCCATGATGACACCGCCCTTGAGCATCTGTGCGAGGCCGGCCTTGACGGCAAAGGAGTTGTTGGCGGCGTGGCCATTGCCGTTGGTCGTGGCGGAGTCACCCATTGTGGAGGTAATGCGGTGGACGAGTGGTGTGGTGGAAGGTGCGTCGTTGCTGGGCATGTGCTTTGGTGAGGTTGGTTGTACTTTGGAGGCTTGTTGTGTGATAAAGTATATGTGAGATGTGTGAGTCAAGGTTGTCTTTGACAGGGCGTAGTGGTCGTGCCTGCAAAAGTTTGAATATCGATGACTGCTAGAACGAGGGTCCAGATTTTTGGATAGATGATAGATCGTACCTAGCACGAGACACTGCGGGGCATCATTGTCCCTGCAGATCGGGAAGGCAGCGATCTCGGATCGTGCGAGGCCAAAGCCGAAAGAGGCAACGGAAACCGAGCAATCACATGTCGACCGCGATACCATAAGCAGTTCCGACTTCACTTCGAATTCAGCCGCTAGTTCGTTCCTGCCATTGATGCAATGCTCATGTCAGGTCGACGATTCGCACAATGTCGCACTGCGTCGCCGAGAAAAGACCTCAGTCTGTCGGTAATTTCAGTAGGTAGGACTCGCCGACGCCGACATGCCGTGGGATTCCACTGCGGGGTGTCTGTCCCTCGGTCTCTCGTGGAACTTGGAGCTCTTGCTATAAGACTAACTCGTCGTCTACGCCTGCGATGATGCTGTTTCCCTATCCTCGATACCCATTCAAAAGAAACTGAGGCAAGGACTCGGTTGATATACAGTCGAAGACCTTTACCCGAACGAGCAATATCAGCTTTCAACACAAAAGAGACGATCGTCAACATGGCCACTCAATTTTGGATCGAAGAGAAGGATTACTCATCGTTGAAAGATCAAGTCGTCGTTCTCACAGGTGCATAAGCTCGCTCCATTCCAACAGTGCAGCATCACCGCTAATACCCAACCAACAGGAGGAGCCTCGGGCATCGGTCTCGCAACGACCAAAGTCCTCCTATCCGTCGACGCGAAAGTCGTCTCAGGCGACGTCAACGAACCTCCCATCACACACGACAATCTCTCCTACCTAAAAACCGATGTCACCTCCTGGGACTCCCTCCTCGCCCTCTTCGACCTCGCCAAGTCGAAACACGGCGCCGTTCATCGTTCGTCTCTCATCCTCGCCTGAAACCATAAAATCCACCTCCCCCAATCAATCAATCTAACCAACCACACGCACCGTAGACGTCTTCGCCAACGCAGGCATTAGCGGCCGAGCCAATTACCTCGAATCCACCTTCTCCCCGTCCACGGGCCAACTCCTCGAGCCCACCACCCTCGTCTTCGACATCAACCTCCGCGGCATGCTCAACACTGCCTACATCGGTCTGCACCATCTCCGCACCCAGAACCCCTCCGGCCCGACGCCCGGCTCCCTCGTCTTGACGGCCTCGGGATCCTCGTTCCAGCCCTTTGGCGTGACGGACTACACGACCACCAAACACGCCGTGCTGGGCTTCCAACGCGGTCTGCTCCCCAATTTGATCGAGCAGAACCTCCCCATCCGCGTCAACTCCATCGGTCCCTCGTGGACGGAGACGGGATTGGTGCCGAAGGAATTGTGTCGAGCGGCGGGGATCGAGTCGCAGCCGGCGGAGGTGGTGGGAAAACAAGTCGCCACGCTGATGGCGGACGGGAAGCGGCAGGGTCAATTTATTTACTCGGTGGGAGGGAGGAATTATGAGATTGAGCAGAGTGTGTTGTTGCCCGCGGCGGCGAGTGCGGTGGGTGGGTATGAGGTGAGGGAGCAGGAGGCGTTTGAGAGGTTGAAGAGGTTGGCGGCGAATTTTGGGGTGGATAAAGCGAGCGAGGAGAGACAGAAGGAGGTTGCTGCTGCGCAGTGAGCTGGAGGGATGTGGTTGTCGGCGGAGATCGAGAGAGTGACGGTTTGCGAACGGTGGAGAGGGTATAGCAGGACATGGTACCTGGACAGGGCCCGCATCTTAGCCGAACATTCCATAGAAGTCGCAGATAAGGTCCCAGTATGCTGCCATTCCTTTCTTGCTAACTTACCGATGGTCCTTACAAGGCGGGCAAGTCATCTGGTCGTGACGATTCGCCACTCGTGTGTGGTGTGGAAAGGTGCCGCCGGACGGGAATGGCTGGTATTTGTTCATGCTTCTCTCGCCAACGCTCGATTCCATCCTCGCAGAGTATGTCCGTCGCTCATGCTCGCTCCTTCCCTTCCCGCACAGCGCTTCATGCGCGAACCTTCATCAACCCCACCCCATTCCTCACCACACCCACCAGACCTCCCGTCTGCAAACTCTCGCTCCCACCTCCGCTCAACCGATACTCGATATCCGCGAGTCCCTCCAGCCACGTCACTCTCGTCTGTGTCGGAACCTCCAACTCTGATAATTGCTCTCCCATCGCCGTCAGAATATCCGCCAAGGCCAGTCCCTTCGTCTTCTTCAGCGTGTTGATGGTACTCAGACATGAACCCACATTCGCCGTCGTCAGCAGGGTCTGCACGATTGTGGCAATGTCTCCCGGATGTGGCGCAGCGATGCAATCGTAAATCGTCTCATTCGTGATCAGATCCCTCGTAATCTCCTTGCCCGTCTTGATCTTCTCCCCAGGTATATTCAGCGGTGTGGAAGAAGCGTGACATGCTTGCAGCACGTTCAATGCCCTCCGCATGTCCCCCTTGGAAAGCGTGACCAGACTGTCCGTCGCATCCGGAGCAATGTTCACATCCTCTTCCCGCACCACCTTGTCCACCAATTGACGAATGTCCACCTCTTTCAGCGGCGAGAACCGGAATCTCGTACACCGTGACAGCAATGCGGGACTGAGCTTGTGGGTGTAATTCGCAATGATGCAGAACCGCGTGTTGGCCGTGTACTTCTCCATGATCCTCCGCAGCGCCATTTGTGCGGTACTCGTCATGGCGTCCGCCTCGTCGAGGATGATGAGCTTATAATTCGCAATTGTGCTCTGTTGTGCGGACTTGTCGAAACTGCCGGCGAAGATCTGTTTCGTGGAACTGAACGTCTTGATCTGCTCGCGGACCACCTCGATACCTCTATCGTCGGAGGCGTTCAGTTCCAGCACCATTTGTCGCATGTTCTTGTTGCCGTATATCCGCCGCGCGAGGGCGAGTACGGTCGATGTCTTTCCTGTTCCGGGCGGGCCATACAAGAGGAGATGCGGAAGACGGTTCGAGTCGACGAATTTGTTGATCGTAGCGAGGATGTCTTGGTGACCGTGGACGTCGTCGAGGGAGCTGGGACGATACTTTTCGACCCACGGGAGGGTGTCCTCGGCTTCGATGGGGAGGTTGGCGGCGCTGCGTTTGCCTTTTGCGGTGGTGGAGGAGGAAAAGGTAATGTCGTCGGAGGGTTTGGAGGCGGTCTCCATGTCGACGTCCATGTCATCTTCGTAGTCGGACATGATGGCGGCGACTTTCCGAGAAGGATGTTGTATTGAAAGCGTGAAGTGGTGAATGGCAATAGAATAAGGCCAGGCAGAGGACTAGAAGAGCTTGGGTGAGAGGACGCGCCGTCCACGCGTCGAGGCTAAATTGGCATGATACGAGCAATACGAGTCTGACAGTTGCGCCGACACAAGACAAGATGTTCTTACACGGTTCTTACACGACGCGTGCGGTTAGGCTACATGTTTCTACTTACCAACAATCCTCGACAGTCCGAAGACGACGCATTATCTTCGCCAAACGCCGGGATCGTTCCAGAGTTTAGGTCTTCCAACTGTCTCCTTGTAAACGTTGCACTTTCTCAGCTAAACTCAGAACCGAATGAGCAGAATGTCTGCCAAAGGCCGCGAGCTGCTTGCCGTCCGCGAGATGCGGGTCACGTCGTATGACCCGATTTGATCGCGTAGCCCAATCTGATCCTCGTGCATAAGAAAAGCTGTCTTCAATCTCAGAAACCAGTGGACTCACTCAACTCACTCACTCCCGCTTCTTCCCACACAGCCAATCCATGTAGTCGTCCACGCTCGCAATCTCCACCCTTGTCCGATTCAGCGGCTCATCGACCATCACCCTCTTCTTCCCTTCATCCTTCTCATCGACCTTCTCCCTCAAGCGCCTACCCTTATCGGCCATGCCCCTTAGAAGGCGCATGTAGCCATCCCCGGACTTCTTCCTCCTCTCTTCCTCTCGCGACAGTGGGGTTGTGTCCGGATCGTCCGCGTCCTCTCTAGAGTTGTGAGCGAAGCGACGTCGGGCTTTCATGTCCTCGTACAATGTCCACTGGTGTCGGGTGATGTTGTACTCCTTGAGAATGTAGTCGATGTCCCACTTGTCGTCTGGGCCGAGGCGAGAAGGTCGTCCGTCGGCAGGGGTCTGGCCGTTGACGGTTGACTGCACAATGATGGTGGCGTAGAATAGTGGCCGCAATCCGGCGGAAGACTCGGCCGTCATGTTCTTGTCAACCGAGTCGAGAAAATTGGCATCGGCCGAGGCGTTGCTGGTGTTGATCATCTCGCGTGCGTAGGCCGTTGCGTCTTCCTCGGATGATGTGATGGACCCTTCTTCGTCGGCCGGTGTGTCTTGGACGCCAGAGTCCTGGTCTTCTGCTGCGGCCTTTGCGAGTGACTCATCGTTGTGCTCGACCTCTGTAGAGAAGCGATCGCTGTCTACTTCTCCCACATTCTCATCTTCTGGCTTCGCTGCCGACGCGCTTTGGGCGTCCTCAGCCGCCTCGTCTACGATCTTGTCAAGATCAGTCTCCTCTTTGCCCATTACACTTCGTTCAAACTCGGCAATCTTAGCCTTCTGCGAGTTCTGAATGGTGTCAATCTCGTCTTCGCTCATCGGCTCGGCAAAAATGTGCAGCGCAGTGGGCATATCACTCTTCGCATCGACTGTCTCAAAATGGATGCGAAGCGATTGCTCCGGGTACTTCGCCGTCGCTTTATTCAACACTGCATTCATGAGATCCAGACTGGCGCGGAATTCCTGGTCTCCCAATGTGGGATCCGACTGGCCGTGCAATGCCATGTCCATGTCCGCGATAGGAACATATTGAAACCCAAAGATACGCTCGACGTTGTGGTATGCAACGAAGATACCATTCATCTGGCCCATGCGTGCTTGGAGCATGTACTTGACCATCGTTGAGCGCATCATGTCGAAGAATTCTTTCTCGTAAGAGAACCATCTACCTTGGTTCGAGAGAAGCTCGTACCCAGTCATCTCTTTGTGGTCGTGCGACTGCATGCGGACTGTTACCACTGCACGGGTTTTGAGATCAAAGGTACCATTCCCTGGCAGTCGAGGGTCGTAGGCATCTAACTGCGAGCGCATGAGGAAATCACCCATCGTGGTGTATTGGTAGGTCTCGGGCGCCAATCGCTCGGCATCCGGAATTTTGCGAGGATCACTTTTGCGGTATCGCTCGAAGTCCGACTTGGACTGTGTCAGAAGCAACTCCATCGATTTCCCAAGCAACATCAGCACATTTGCGCTGTCGAACTCCTTATCGGCATCGATGGCATAGGTACCGTTCTTCCATCGGAGGAAGATTGCGCTGGGCGCCTTGTTGATATTGGTCAACTGATTGCTCGTGTTCGGTCCTACAAAGCCTCTTGACATCATGTCCAGATTGAGCGGTCGCCAATTGGACAAGAGATGATGAAACTGCGCGAGAGAGCTGGTCATGCTCGATGTAGATCCAATGTACTTGCTCTGGGTCTTCTTGGCCATTTGCACAAGTGTCTGATCTTGAGATGACGTTTTATACTCTTTGAGCGAATCGAAGTCAAACTCGACTGCCGGCATGATGTTCTGCAGATACGGATCGAAGTTGTAGACTCTGGAGGTACTGTCTTGAAGCTGGTAGACACCTGGATTGAAGAGCACGCGGTCCAGTCCGTACTCCAAGAACGGCACCGGAGGCTGAGGAAAATTGAGTGGCTTGATCTCGAGTGATCCAGGCGATGAGGTCTTGATGTCCACGCTTGGTCCTGCAGATTCTGGAGGGACATCTGCTGGAGGAGACTCCTCTGCCGGCGGTGGTGTGTCAGAT
The DNA here is from genome assembly GCA_000223825.2 of Zymoseptoria passerinii SP63. NCBI lineage: Eukaryota > Fungi > Ascomycota > Dothideomycetes > Mycosphaerellales > Mycosphaerellaceae > Zymoseptoria > Zymoseptoria passerinii. Next base: position 59,511 of record AFIY01000516.1, read on the forward strand.
CCAGAATCTTTCATCACATCGACTGCGGTGGGTGCCGCAGAGTCGGCCTGCTTCGGTTTGAGGCTCTTGGATTCGGTCCTTTGGCGATTCCGTCGGACCTTGGGCTTTTGCGGTAGAGAAAGTGAATCATCCATTGCCTGATTGATGGATACCCCAGCCGGGCTGAAGGGCGTGTCATCGCGCTTGAAAGAGCGTGTAGCCAGGTAGTCTTTGTAGAGTGCGCTTGCGTTCACTTGACCCTTCGTAGCAGCTTTCGTGCCGCCGATGACCTCTGCACGAGCCTCGTACAAGCCCGATAGCCGTTTGAACGCAGAGCCATCTGCATTCATCGGCTTGGCTCATCGGCTTGGCAGGGTCGGGAGTGGAATCGCGAGGGGCCGGTCGTGTGGCGGCATTCAAGGAGTCCAATAGGGACTCCACGCTGCGATGTGTTGCATTCTCAATGTGCTTCGGATTGTTGTGTGAACGAGCTCGCGCGACTGATTTAGGTAGGCCATATATTTCACTCGCAATGGCCGAGGGTTCAATTCTCGAGACCTTGTTCTTTTGGCGGAACGATTCGAAATACATCACGCTTTCATCGGTGGACGAAGGAGCCGTGGTACCTCCAAACTTGGGCCGCTTTTCCATCTTGTCGACGAGGTTCACAATCTTGTAGTTCTCGTCTCCACTTGTATGGTCTTTAAGTGATGTGTACGGCTTGGTTGGCGAAATTGACGGATGCTGCGTGCCGCCCGTAAAAGCAGCCAGCGAATCTGCAGAGTCTTGCGCAGCAGCGTGTTGTTGCTCAGGCGGATGGACATCGCCGTCACTTGCATTGGACCAGACCTTGTCCTTGAGGTACTTCAGACCTGCCCTCCAGCCCGTGGGCGACGCAGGCTTCGCAGACTGCTCCTTCTCTTCCACATTCAAGCTTTGGAGTTGAGTATCCGCATGCTCATCTGCTGTCTGCCGTGACAGGTCCTTCACGTGCGCAGCTTCTCTTTCTCGTTGGTCCACCTCCTTGTCCATCGCCTCGGCTTTTCGCTCGAGCTCCTTCTCTATCTCGGGCCCCAGGTCCTCCAGAAGAGACTTGACATCGACTTTGTCGGGTGGATGGGATTGCCTGGGGCTCGATTTGGAGATGCTCGCGCCATTGGCTCTGGCGCTCGGTGTGGACTTTTGCGTAGTCCTCGAGACCATGGCTCGTAGCTCATTACGAAATCTCCACACTCTTCCGACATCAGACTCCCGCGAGGTGTTGCCATGTTCTTTCACGTCTTTCTCATGTTCGCCGGGTGGCACGAAGATCTTGGTGAACGACTGCGATCCTTGAGTCTCTGATGGCGGCGGTCCTCGCCAGGCAGCCTTGGGCCTGATAGGTCTGTCTCCAAAGCTATCGCTGATGTCGTTCAGAGGAAAGGCGTCGTCCTCTGCTGCGCGATGGGACGCCACCTCGGAGCTGCTCTGTCGGCTCTGGCGTCGATCGATGGGCATCGCTCGGTGTGAACGACATGATAGACACACGTAGCCTTGGGTGGTCCATACCGGCGGTTTGAAGCCCTTTGCCAGCATCGGGAATGAGCCAGGTCGATGGTGAGTAGAAAACACGATGGTTCGAGAGCGCGACTAAAGTTTTGGGGGTTCATCACCTCCGCTTGCCCTGAGCTTGGCGCCGACAATTGACAGAGAGACATTGTCGACCATGTCATTACTCATACATGTTTGAACACTGCCTGGTATTTCCCCCCCCAATACACCGATGGCCCAGTGACCTCTTATTGCGATCATGAGCGCGACTTGTCTCAGGGAAGGCAACATATAGACTGCTGCTACCCGATGTGCGCCCTTTCTCATGGCAAGTCGAAAGGCCAATGTGAACTACGAGGCCGTTGCAACCGCAGATGTCTGATGAGCCCCGAGTTCCCATCATGCAATGATCGATCGCTCACAAGGTCGAGAGGCGAACCAAAGTGCTTTGCGACTCTGGAGCAAATTCAGAACAAGGAGATGAACGAGCGCCGCCTGTTACCATCTCGGCGAGCGTTGTTCGCGTGCGGTCGGGTCGTAGATGAACAACGCCGGGCGAGTTTACTCCAACGAGTTCAGAAGTGCTTCAATCCATTGTTCACCAGTGTCGTAGCCGTGCAAAGGACGCATCTGTGTTGTGCTAGATGGATGTCACCTTGGTCGCAAAAGACGCCTCATGAAGTCTGATCAAACTCCAATCAAACTGCTCATCAATATTGACGCTGCTTTTGACGCTCGAGAGCTAAGATTGCGCGCTAGCTGGAACTCAGTCTGCACTTCACCTCTGACTCTCACACTCAAACACACACGATAGTCTACTGCACTTTCGCCATTCCTCGATGTTGGCATCACACTGGCGCTTGAACGGAGCACTGACGGGTCGGATCTCGCAACGGTGGCTTTTGTGCACCACATTCTGCCGAATGACCTGACACTCGTCGTTCTTGGTGCAGGTTCTGCGCGGTGGGCGGTGGGCGTCAAGATGGCAGAGCAGCACTTTACGCGCATGGCGCACCGGAGCTCGAACTCTGGGTACGAGACAGCACTGGAAACTTGAAGGTGGAAGCGGATACTGCGTTGACTGCGCTGATCATACAGCAGCTCGCTGCGCTCTCTTCTCCGGACCAAGGCAAGCATGCCTCAAGAACGATGAAAAAAAAAACGTTGTGCTATCCTCTGGTCTATCCCAGAGTGCCTGATGAGGGCGAATAGTGTTGCTACCCTTTGGTCTCTCCCAAAGTGCCTGGTGAGGGCGGGTAGTCTGCGCTGCACTTCATCACCAAGCCGCGCGCCATCTCGAGGTGGCTCACCGTCAGCAGTATCTCAAAAGTGTGCGCGCATACGTAACCTGCCTGCCCGTCTAAGACCATTCAGATGCATATCCCTTCCTCGGTCACTGACATCGGCCCCCGAGGAGCAAGATAGCCTCGTGGGTTCGGTGAAGTCCGCGAGATGTCCTGCTGGCGCTAGCCCTCGTCCCCATGGCCTAACAGCACAGAAATCTCTTCCGGCCGTCGGTCGCGTATGGTCCGCGAGCTCCGATCAACCATCTGGCTGTCTTCCAAGCGAGTTTCCGAAGAGACGTACTAACCGCCCAATCTCTTGCAGCCCTAACGCCGTCTCTCGCGCTGTGGTAACTGATGCTTTCTGCCAGCGACCGCTCGCCGGTCCATGTCGACCAAGTGAGTGTTCAAAGTATGTCGGAGAAAGAGGAAAGAAGAAAGCCACGTCACGAAGTGAGAAAAGAGGGCGCAAGCAAACGGCGAAAACAAGCTTTTGAATTTTTATGTCAGCAACCGCTCAAGCCCGCACCGGACCCCCACCAGGCAGATTGCTCCAGCTCGAGTCTCAATGTATGTCTCCTCGTGGCATGGCGCAACTTCGAACAATTCAGAAATTGTCCAGTGTGGCGCACTCACCTAGCAACACGGCTGCTCGCGCACCCCCACACAAACTACCAGACAATGCGAAAGCCAACGACATCCACGAAAATATGAAGGCTCAGCGCCGTGGGCGCGGTCCTAGACCTGACTTCTCTGATGATAATTCTGACCATGGCGATGCGCAAGGCTGTGACCGAGAGATCGAGAGCGTCAATGACCAACAGGCGGAGCACAGCACAGCCGCTGCCGACATTGACGAACTGGCCTCGGATCTTTCGCAAGCCGATGAAATGCAGGACTCCGACTTATCCGCGAGTGTCAGGCATATCAAGGCTTTGCCAGATGCCGGCGTGCATTTGAGTTCTGCGCAACCCGAAACTTCGCAGGATGCCTGCAATTATCTTATTTCTGTGGCCGCTCATCCCGTGTTTCCGTCTTCCGCACCTTATCCTGACCCGCCAGTCGGTCTCCCTACTTTCAAGGCCCCAGTTCGCGAGATTTATACCTCAAAACCCAAGGTGCGCATTTCCGCCATCATTCTGTATGCTTAGCCATGCTAATACCTGCCAGACATCTCCATCTCCCACTCCCGGGCGTCAAAGCATTGACGGTCATCCTCACAACGTCGAGACTGCTCGGTCATCCTTAGCTCATGACTCGCTTCCGAATCACCTCCGCGCAGCATCGTTTGGGCGGCAACTCACGCACTCTGAAAATGACACTAGTGCTAAGAACGCGCCCAGGGTGGACGAGGGAGAGCAAAAAGAGCTCGAAACTCAGCAGCCGAGACTCCGTACTTACAAGGATGTCACCAAGCAAGAAATCGATGCTGCGAATCGCATCGCTCTCGAATACCTGGATGCGCTGGACGAGCTTGAAGCCAAAAACGAGGAGGGAGACGCGCATACTCAGCAGACTGCCGGTGGTCTTCTGAATGGAGCCCCTATAGAAGATATCGGTCTGCGTGCTGATGCTGGTGCTTTGGAGGGTTCCGATGCTGAGGAGGAATCGGTCAGGACACCCAGAATGCTTCGAATGACCTCGATTGGATCGAAACGCCCGCTCCAGAGAATGATGGAGTCGACAATGACTCCCAGTCTATCGACTCGATGATCGACGATCTACTCACACCGGTCGATGCTACGGCGCAACAATATACGCATCAGTCCACCGAGCCTCGCATCGAGAATCGTCCTCGCGGTCGAAAGCGCAACTTCTCGCATCTACAAGTGGTTGTAGAGGCCTCGAGCTCACCACAACAGTATCCTACCCAGGAGGTCACGCCGGAACAAGATCCCCAAGTTCAACCAGAAGAAGGCCGCACTCTCAAGCGCCGGTGCGTCGAGTCAATCAAGGAAGGCATCTCTGAAATGACTACCAGTATCGGCGATTGGTATCACAACCAGGTCGATGTAGCGAGGAGGATGCAACTCAGATTGGTTGCGGCAGTGAGACATGCTCCGGCAGCTGCGCTTCAGGTCGCCGTCCGTGGTGCCCAACGCACTGTCAATTCCATCGGCGAAGCTACTGGCTTCTATGACAGATGGGTCAATCATGGCCCCAACCAGTGGCCCATCCCCACTGGCGTCTATGGGCGAGTCGACGAAGCGGTCCCGCCGCCGCTTATCACTGGCTCGTCCACTCGTCAGCTAGAGTTCACGTGCTTGCAGAGCACGCGCCACGCAGCCATGAACACTCCGAGAGAAGATTCTTGGCGTCAGGCGTCATCTGTCGTCCCTACAGGCAACATTTTCCGCCGCATTGCCGCGCCTGGGTCGCTTGCGAGGGCTACGCAGAAAGGCCTGGCCCGTGGTCAAGCTCGTCGAGATGCTGGAGCTCAGGCTGCAATGGTCGAGCAGGATGTGTTGACTCAGCAGGATTTTGAGGGCATCACTGCCCCTATCGCAGAGGCCCTCCCAGACGAGATGGAGGACGTCGTCGATTTACAGAACGAAACGAATGGCGTCATCTACAGCCAAGATGTCGATGACACCATGACCGGCATGTCCGACACGGGCAGCAAGGCTAGCTCACCGGAGCCAATGAACGGCATCGTCGTCCACGCCCCGACGCTTCAGACTGGCGGAAACTCTCAGCCATCAGTCATCAACCATGCTGCCCCCGGCATGGCCAACCGTCGAATACTGCGAGCTGTCAAGAAGCGTCGCGCGTGATGTGCGGTCGTGCATGTCATTCCTGCCCACCGGATCAAAAGGCGTTGTTTGGGGTTTTGTTTGATTGCATGGAGAAGATGTTTACATGGGACCTGCGCAGTCCAACACAGCAAGCTCGGCTTGCCGGAAGTGATGGATGGCCCCGTCCTCAACGACCGACAGCCACGATGCGACTGCGCTATGCTCGAGAAGAACAGATGCTGTACACGACGATTTGTCAAGGAACGATTGCGAGTAGCGTTGGCGTGTGCAGGACTAGTTGTTCCTTTGTCCTTTGGCCCTAAAAGCGAGTTGTTTCGTTTTCTTTGGTTTCAGCATGGGGAGATAGGCCTTTCATGAAACTGGGCGTTAGCACGATGACTTTTACATATGGTGAGGTCGCTCGAGTATGAGACTTTCGTGTCCTTATTTCACACGCGAAATGAATGACACTCTACACACAACGCGTTCCCGTATTCTCGTCGTCCATATTCAGGTAAGTAACAGTCCTTACTCGTGAGTTGTATTCCCTTCTTGTCGCATCTCCACTTGGCTGTTGTATGGCCTTATTAGACAGCCACTTGGCCAGCTTCCAGCGGGTGGATGCACAGCTATGCTACCAAGACCTGATCCCGCCGTCGGTGATCATTGTTGTATGCGAAGTTCATGGCAAAACTCAATCCTCCGCAGCGGGGATCAGCTAAAGCACATTCTCGAAAGATGGCGCATGTTCAGATTCTCAGCAGAACAAACTGGGAGGACAGCGTGCGACGAACGTTATTCCTTGTACTCCTACTATGCCTACGTGCCTGATCTACGAGATGGTGATCTCCTCCCGGAGGGACCCATACCCGCTAATGCGCCGATTCCACCGAGCCCAGCAAGAGCCTGTCCACCCGGTGGCCCCATGCCGCCCATCTGCACCATCGGATTCATCCTAGCCACCTGGATGTTTCCACCCATACCGCCTGCCAGGTTGCCACCACCCGCACGAGGCATCGCAGCTCTCATCGCCCCCAACGCAGCCCTGTTCATGAATTTATTCCACTCTTTGCACTGCTTGTGGGGCGACAGTTTGTTCCAGCCCGGTCTCATATTCGGAGGCTGTGCGTTGACAGGACGCGCATGAGCAGCGTTCGCTCGAGGATCGTGCGGGCTTTGGGGAGCGATGCCGGCATGTCTCATGTCGCTTGTCGTCATGTCGAAGGGACTGGGCATGCATTGAGGAGCGGATGGGAGTCTCATCCTGAGGTGTGGCTTTATGAAGAAATCCTGTGAGAAGGGTGTCCTGGTGGTGGGAGGATCTTGTACGTTGAAGATCTTATGTGTTGAGTGGCTGTATAGATCGAAAGAAGATAAGAAGTAATCTGTGCGTGGAGAGTATGGAGGAGAGGACGAGGAGAAACGCCCATAGATAGAGTACGGGTTTTCATGACAATCTTCGCCTTATTCAATGGATTGGTCAACTTGCCATTCCATAGCAGACTGTGTGTCGCCTCACACAATGCACGAGGCTCTCGTGTGCAAGGTCTGGCCTGGCTCGATGCACGAGCATCTCCGTTTCCTGCATCGGTACGTACAAGCCAACGTTTCCTCTTCGCGGAGACAACATCTTCATCACAGGCTGCTGCTGTTCGCCATTTCTTCCATCGGAGTGTTCAGCGCCTCAAGCAGAGCAATTCCAAAGCCTTCAAACCCCCTTAATCCGAGTGACTTCATTGTGGCCGGCAGCGGGATCGCAATCTCCCTGCCATCTTCGCGTCATACCCTGATCGAAGTGCACTCTTCAACACTGCCCACTGGCCCCGCTCTCAGCCTGACTGAAGACCAGATGTGCCAGAATCGCTCCGCTGCAGCAGTAATGCGACTGATCTTCTCTTTCTTACCATCCGGAACGTAGAGCGTGATGTGTGATGCACTGGTGGAGGCGATGGTCACACTCATGGTTTTTATGCTGTAATGATGGCGCGCAAAGTACTCCCACAATTCAGCTGTCCACGCAGGGTTGTATGACCTGATGTTCGGAGCGAGTTGTTTGGTAATCCCACCTGAGGAGGCATTGCGGGCTTGCTTGGAAAATTTGTTGCTGATCCCGGGTGCATTGATAATGTCTCCCAGAATGACAGCCGCTATGGCAAGGAGTGAGGGATCTTTCGCGCTGACCGAGTCTCTCAGAATGCGAAACACAATCTCCCAGAGAGCGAAACCAACAGGATGGTCTTTGCAGTCTGGCAGGAGGTCATGAAGACCAGAACGAATCTTCTCGCCGAGCATATGGAAGGCTGGATAGTCGAGGTTGACATGCACTTCATCTCTCATCATGTGGTCCTTGAATGTTGATAGAACTTCTGTTATGGTGAACTGCGATTGCTGGTTGTTAACCTTCTTGCCCTGCTTCGGGCCCTTGGAGTCTGCAGTGAGCTTTACCAACACCGTCTCGATTATGTCGCCCCTGTCCAAAGTATCGAGCAGGTCGTTGGAGCGGTATGATTCTGTGATGGCCACGATGTATTCAGAAGTCGGCGCTAAGGCGGTGCGGTGATTGTCTACCACGAACTCGTGCGTGGGTACAGCTGTAGACAAGGTGTATTTCGAGATTTGAGCAGTAGAAAGCCCAAGAGAGCGGAGGTACTGTCGAAAATGGGAGGCTACATCGTATGAACCAGTTGTTTTGGGGACCAGAGGAGTATGCGATTTGGACGTGCTGATGAGGAAGTGCAAATCCTCCCAGGTAGGCTTCAGAAGGTTTGATTTGGTGACCGCCGTGTACAGATTGGCCAAAGCAAATAGTGTCAAGTCCAGGTTGGCAAAGCGGATGCCGACCTTGTGGTACACCATGAGGTCGCTCCACAAAGCTGCTCCAGCGACGCATGGTGATCCCATGATGTATGACGTCGCCTTGCCGAGCATTTCAGAGGCTGAGTATGAATACCCTCTCGATCTCTGATAGTCAAGACCTTTCTGGGTGACGAACAGCTGGTCCTCCGAGCCGTCGCTTCTGCGAAAGATTGGAGCAAGCTCTGTCGTCCATCTAGCAGAGGGATGATGCAGTCCAGCGAAATGAGCATTGATCTCGTCCAGTTGCTGCTTCATTCCCTGCGTAGTGGCCAGCCATGCCTTTGTAGCAACAGCAGGCTTGTCGCCGATGGTTTCATACCTAGAGAAGGAGACAGAGAAGTCAGCTGGAGTTTGCAGCCTTGAAGAAGCTCAGGCCAGATGTGCTGGCTCAAAGCCCGGTCGAACTTACAGATCAAGGTGGATGGCGCAAGGCACCACCAGCCAAGTGGGCGTGATTCTGGAGTCGTAGTAGTCCGCCAAACCGCATAAGAACTCCAATCGCTCAAACATCTGATTGGACGAGTGCTTTGCTTTGGCTTTGTGGTGATGAATCCTAGCAAGAAGTTCGGGCACCTGGACTTCGAAGATCGAGCTGAAGTCATAGGCCTCCAATTCGAGGATTCTATCGAGGGAATCTCCTCTTCCCTGCTGCGATAGCGGAGCAACGTCTTGCCCTCTGTCGTTTCGGCGAGCTTCTTCATCCGATCGCGGATATCTCGAAGAAGTACGGCCGCGGCTGGACAGATGAGCCTGATGAGCTCTTTGTTGCGCAGAGCTTCAGCGCTGGAACTGACGTTCACCGGCGTTACACATCTGCTGACGTCGTGTAAGTAGGCATCGAACAACAAATTCTTCCGCGACTTACATGGTCCTGGCCGAGCCATGAACCTCCAGGCCGAAGTATGTCATCAGCTTCCAGTAGTCGTTGAATTGAGGATAATTTGCGACGAACTTCTCGTCCTCGAGACGTAGCAGACCGATGCCGACCTCCGTGAACTGCGACATAAGGACGATGCTGAGTTCACCACTTGTGTACTGAAGCCACGCCTCCTTGATAAATTCCCGGACGTCGTTCATGTCATTGATGTGGCACCAGAGCGCAAAGTCAGGTCCCATGCCGTCATCCTCAAGATGGTTCTTGGTGGGCTTCGTTCCGAGTGGTGGGTGAGTCAGATGGTTCCTCGATTGCGAGCAAAGAGAAAACATTGGCGAGGTGCTCCTTGACGGGCTTCGTGTCCACGGCTTGTCGCTTTGAGTCTGGCTGTTGATCGTCACCAACACATGGCAGTAGGACATCGCGAACTTTGATCAGCAGTTCAATAAACCACTGGTGCGATTCGTTGTCTTTGGCGTTGGATCGTTGACTGTGCCAATTTGCTTGTGACTGCCGGCCATCGATGACCTGCGAGATGATGGGAGTAAGTAGGAGATCACCGAGGTGAGAGCCGCGGGGAATAGCAAGTCACGTCTCGAAGGAGTGTGATAATGGCATGAGGCACGGTCGCAGTCGAGGTCGCGGCCGTCTTTGCCAAGTCAAGCAACTCATGAGCTTTCAGCGAGGCCGTAACACAGACAGCGTCACCAGCAGTCTGTACCAACCATTTACCACCTGTGCTTGCGCTGCTTTGTATAGCTGCCAGCGGCCGAGCTCTGGTCGATGCATCGTGATGTACTGTTGAGCTTTGGACGTTGTAAGAGAGTTGTTGGAGGTTGTGAGAGAGAGGATGGATGGCGGTTAAGAAGGTGGCTTGAAGATCCAAAAGCAAAGCAAACTCGAAAGCGCCTAGAAGACGCCCTCAGTTGTTTGTTCGTTTCATCGTTACGGGAGCGCGCATTGTTAAGCTATAGGTAATAGCAAGGATTGATGATGTAGCTCGATCTCGGACATGGCCGTTCCAGCTATCTCCGTTTCAGCCCCAAGG